>LZPO01056427.1:3106-17991 GCA_001675575.1 Neotoma lepida
GCCTGGTAGAACCTTTTCCATCGCCTTAGTCCAATCCCTCTCCTGTGCTTCTCTTTTCCGCTCTCTTCAGAACATCTCACATTTGAATCTGTGACTTTTTATTTTACTTAGGAATTTAAAGCAATATTAGGAGAACTTCCTTAAGCTTCTATANCACATTTGCTTACATATCAACCTTTCTTCTTCCTTAATTACTGCAGCTGAATTGAATCTTTCCTCCCCATGTTTATTCATTTATTTGCATCAGTCTCCAAAGGCATCACTATATCTTCCATTAAACACCTATTAAACAACAGACCCCCTCTTACTCCTCTGTCATTTTCACGTACTATATGTTTTCTGTCACTTTAGAGGAGATCAGCTCAATAAAAGCACAATATCCATGGGCTAGCTGCACTGCTTGTCTTCCTATTCTTAAAAAAAAAAAAACAATTCTTGTTGAATTTACAAATCCAATAGTCTTTAAATTTTCTCCAGATTGCTAAAGGCACAGGTGATGCTCAGCCTTCATATCTATAAGCAACTATATACTCCCTTCTTCTTAAAATATGTTTTAAGTTTCAGGCTTGAGAGATGGCTCAGTGATTAAGAGGACACAAGTTTGCTCCAGTATTTCTCTGTCTAGTTTTTGTCTGGATGACAAAAACTGTCCATTGGTGAGGGTAAGGTATTGAAGTCTCCCATTATTAATGTGTGAGTTTCAGTGTGTGATTTAAGCTTTAGTAAAGTTTCTTTTACAAATGTGGGAGCCCTTGTGTTTGAAGTATAGATGTTAAGAATTGAGATACAATCTTGGTGGATTTTTCCTCTGATGAGTATGAAATGTCTGTCCTTCACCATCTCTTTTGATTAATTTTGGTTTGAAGTCTGTTTTGTTAGATATTAGAATAACTANAGAAGCTTGCTTCTTCTTAGGTGCATTTGATTGGAAAATCCCTTTCCAACACCTTTCTCTAAGCTAATGTCTATCTTTGATGTTGAGGTGTGTTTCTTGTATGCAGCAGAAGCATGGATCCTGGTTTTATATCCATTCTGTTAGCCTGTGTCTTTTTCTTGGCTAATTGAGTCCATTGATATTTAGGGATATTAATGATCATTGATTGTTAATTCCTGTTATTTTGTTGTTGTTGGTAGTGTGTGTGTGTGTGTGTGTGTGTGTGTGTGTGTGTGTTTCCCTTCTTTGGCTTTGAATGGTGTGAATTATTTATTGTCTGTATTTTGTGGGACAAGGAACATGAACTGGCCATCTTTGGTAAGGCCTTAATAGGCAAAGTCTCAGGTGGAGGGATTGNGACACCATCCTGTAGTGGGCAGCAGTTCCAGCTTTGACCTGTAAGCGCAACCCCTACTGAGGCTTCCAGTAACTGCCACGCCTACCTAGGACCTCCCCTTGGGGCTGGCCAAGAAGGGAGTCTTTAAGACTGGAGATCCGTCAGTGAAAGCCCTCTTGATCACAGGGTTCAGGAGAGGTGAGGTGCAGTCCAGGGGTGTTCTCTGGAGAAGTCTACTTGGTCCACTATCCAGTGTTCAGGACCCAGGTCATAGCTGGAACTGCTGCCCACAACACCATCCCAGCTACAAAACCTTCAACATACAATTTGTCCTGCCTGTAGAGTGTTCTGGGACTNGAGACTAGCAGAATTCTCCTCAAAGGGAGCACAGAGATTTCATCCAGCAACTGATGGGAGCAGATGCAGAGTCCCCAAACCAAACAATAGGAAGAACTTGGGGGAGTCCTGTGGAGGAGGGGGAGCAAGGAATGGAGGAACCAGAGGGGTCAGAGATACCAGGAGACCATGGCCCACAGAATCAATTGACTGAGNCTCATGGGGGCTCACAGAGATCAGGGAGCCTGTAAGGGTCTGACCGAGATCNTCTGCATATATGTTATGTCTGAGTAGCTTGGTGTTCTTGTGGGATTCCTAACAGCGGGAAGCAGGGCTGTCTCTGACTCTTTTCACTGCTTATGTGACCCTTTTCCTCCTACTGGGTTGCCTTGTCCACCCTTGATATGATGGTATATGTCTGGTATTACTGTAGCATATTATGCCATNTTTGGTTGATGTCCCTGGGAGGCCTGCTCTTTTCTGAGGGGAGACAGAGGGGAGTGGATCTGAGGAAGAGGGAAAGTGGAAGGGAAGAGACTGAGGGTAGGGGAGGGAGGGGGAATTGCTGTCAGGATGTAGCATATGAGAGAAGAATAAATTAAAAAAAATAATGTTAACATTAATTATAGGTCTTTATTTTAAGCACCTTTAAAATTTTCTTTCTTTAAGCAAGGTTAAATGTTGGGATTAGTTTATCTGACATATTGATAGCTTTCAGCCTTGTGTCTTGCACTTGATGGGAAGCAAGAATAAGAGCAGCCCCTCACTTGGTGATGCCAAATCTTAACTGAGCATCATAGCTGCTATGAACAAACCACTTGATGAAAACACACTCCACACTGTAACCACAGCTACTGCTGAAGTCACAACTTCTGCTGCGCAAGGCCTGCATGCAGCTACAACTGCTCCAGCTCCATCAGTTCCAAAAACCTCCTCAGAAATCTTGAAGTTACTGCACTTCCCGTGCCCATGGGACCTTGGGAATGGGTCTTTATGTGAGGTGCGCAATTACTAGAATCAGAAATCGTTCTGTGACTGGTAGAACTATCAGCTGAGCATACATACGCCATGCTTATTTTTTAAATAGTTAAGCAGGCTGATTTCCAGGTTTGTTGGCTCAGTTTGGGAGGCTTTTCCTGGACAACCCCCTCCAGTGTTGCAATATGTGGCCCTAACAAAGGCTTCTCTTACNTGGTCTCTTTGCTTGCTGGGGCAGGGTGATCTGGTTTGATGGTGACCAGGCAAGTCCCTGACATCAAGGAGATGGCTGAAGAGTTTCAGTGACCCACTGAAGGCCAAAGGTCCTGATATGGAGAGCTAAAGGCTCTAATGCCCAAATTCTGAACTATTACATCAGTTCAGAAGAAGAGTTAAAGGAAGCATTCAAGGGAAGAAGAGATGAAGAAACCAGGGCTGTGAACACCGGAGGAGGGGAGCTGAGACTATGAAGACTGACTCAGGGCACTGGAAAAGTCCAGAACTGCTGAGGGTTAAGCTGCTTAAAGCCCCAGTACTTAGGAGTTGTAACTGTAGCTGCGGGGTTTTGTCACCCTTAGCCTTGACTTTCANTGCCTATGGGAATAAGTATCAGCTTTGAACCTTCTGATGCTTGTGGCTTAGTGGTGTAAGCCCCTGGGAAGAAAGCACTTCCTGTGGTTCCCTCTGGCGCTCAGGGCTGTGCTGCTCCTTGGATAGCTGTGATGTCTATCTTACAGAGCAAGTACACTCCCAGCCAGTTGTTTGTGACAGCCTTAAATATCACAGGACATTGATAAGAATCAAGTTTTTATCTTCAATCAGCACCTTTCCAGGAGCTCTAGACGCCTACATTTAAATTCTTCAAATAATATACTTGTTTACTATGTTGTATATGTGATGTGACTCTCTCTGTGTCTCTTTCTGTCTGTCTCTGTCTCTGTCTCTGTCTCTGTCTCTCTCTCTGTGGTGTGTGTGTGTGTGTGTGTGTGTGTGTGTGTGTGTGTGTGTGTGTGTGTGTGTAAATTCGTGCATGTTATGGTTGGCCTGTGGGGGTTAGAGGAGAATTTGAGGGAGTCAATTCTCTTCTACCTTGTGGGCCCCGGGAGAAGTGTCTTTATCTGCTGAGCCATCCTGTGTGCCCCCTAATTTAAATTATGATAGGAAAATTTCACTTGGATACCCAGGAAACATTTTAAATTTCTCATATCCAAAGAAAAACTCCTTTTCCTCCTCAGCTTAACATGCATTCTTTAACTTTGCTGTTCATGGCAACTTGAATTTCTTAGACTATGTAGTCATATGTATCTTTTTGAATTATCTGTTGTGTACTTATTTCACTCTACTCTTCATGAAATTCATAACCTACCATATAGGTTCAAATGGCCTCTATGGAAAACATAAATATATAAAAATCAGTATTATAAAGTACATTTATTAGGTTGTGAGGTACATTATTCACAAATCATATTACTCTATATTTTTCAGTACTTGAGATGGAGCCCTTTGATGTGTATATGCTAGACAATGCTATGTATGCCACTTATATCCCCAAGCCTTTTATAAAATTAATTAATTTAAAAAAATTGAGANATNGTCTTACTAAATTGTCTAGACTGGATTTGTGTCATAGTTAGCTTCCTCTGTGAACTTGACACAGCCCTAAAGTCACCCAGGAATAGGGAAACTCGACTGAAGAGTTACCGCGATTGGTTTGATGTGTGGCAGATTGTCTTCATTCCCAACTGATGCAAGAGAACCCAGCCCACCATGGGCATAAGAATGCTACAGTGTGCCTGTAAAGGTGAGGGGACAACTGGGCATCACCTCTCACCTTCCACCCTGTCTCTCTGATAGTTTCTTCTGACCTACATACTCCAGAGAAGCTGGCCCATGAACTTCTGGGGGGCTCTTCTGTTTTGTTTCCCATCTCACTGTAGAAGTACTGGGCTTACAGATATGTGCCACCACATCAGGCATTTTTACATGGTACCAAACTCAGGTCATCAGGTTTGCATGGCAAGTGTTATATCAGCTGAACCATTTCCCATCTCATCTCATATGATTTAATGTGTTCATTACTTTTGGCCTCCTTCCTCAAAATATATAAATTAGTTGAATATTGCTTTTATTATTCACTATAATTGCTGTACTATAACTTTGTGTTTCCTCTGAAAGTTGGATTATGATGCCTCCTTTTTCTTAATGAGTCACCACAAATCAGATCATTGATTAGCATTTTTTTCTCAAATTCTATATTGATTATGTGAGCCAAGTTCAGAAAAGCAGGAAGAAAATTACTTCCATGCCAAAGACCTGTAGATCATAGGAATGTGTTCAATAAAACACTGAAATTTTCCATATAGTGAAAGGATAAAAGTTTTATATTTTACAAAAAATATTAAAGTAAATGCATTTGGGAAGAATTATTTCAGGCATTTTCAATGGACAGTTTTATGAGGTACTGTTGATCAAGATTTCAATCAAATAGTTTCATTTTCTACAATACTTCTTTTAAAAGTAGTAAATAGCTATGATAATTGTTGGAAGGCATTGCTGGATGGTCAGAAGTTGCAGTCTGTCATGACCTGGTAGCTTTTTCCAAAAGCTCAGCACATGGAGACTCTCTCCCTCCCCAGTGAAGCTTCCTGCTCTCTACCTGCCCTTATCTGGAGAATGTCCCTGGGCCTGGAGGACTGACCTTGTCTGAAAACTGTTTCTAAGGCAGATGCCTGATTTATCTTTAGCTTGACCATTGGTACAGACTCCTGCTAGAAGGCTCCCTTGCTGCACATATGATAACTAAAGCTTGTGCTAGGAGCCTTATGATAGGACCCTGCTCCTTAATACAAATTAGGGTTTGTTTTCAGTCCCCCCCGAATGCTATATATTCCTTTTGCTCTGCAATAAATTTGAGCTGATTCACCAAAGTNTGTCTCCCAGAGAGCTGTCTCTGTTGCACCCACAACCATCCTNACCATGTTCCCTGCATCCTTGTAGACCAATGCAGCCAACAATCCCGGGGAAGAAACAGAGCAACAGAAAATTGTTATTTCATCATGCCTGTCACAGGCAATGGGGAATAATTATTTAGTTTTCACTATTAAATATTAGTACTCAGTATTGAAAAAATATATACAACAACTCTGTTTAAGTGTTGATTCTGCCTGAGCAGTTTTCTGTCTGGGGAACAGTCCAGTGTAAATAGAAACATATGGAGGTTATACACCAGGAACGGTAAAATCTTTCTTCTNCCTTCCTCCTCAACTCTTTCTTCTCCCTTCCTCTCTTTTCTTCTCCCCTCCCCTCTTTTCTCTCCCTGTNTCTTTTCACATACCTCCTACTTTCTCATAATTCTAGTGTTTCCAATGCATGCTTTGTGTTCCCTTGGATTTAATGTAGAATAAAAATTAGTGTATAATTTGTAATATCTATTAGAAAACTGTAAGTGAATAACAACAGAGGTAGTATGTACCGTATACCAAGAAGTTGATTACCAAAGTAAGTGATATTAAAGTTTTTCTTATTTTGGACTTAGATCATCTAATACCCAAATATCACTCATAGATGAATACAAAAGCAATCACAAGCCAGTTGAGGATTAGACATAATTGCAAGTTGAAGTATAACATGGTAGCTAATTTCTTCTATTTTAGTCTTTTCTTTGGCTCCTACTAATAAGGCTAAGGAAGGCTAATATAATTTGAATTGATTCCTTAGTTAAATGTGTATGAAATACACATTCTTATAGCTAAACTATTGGGAAAAAACCAAGCCTCANTGTCCTTATATATAAATTCTAATAATACACATTCATTTATCCTTCTGTGTAAGACAAATACACTATTTTTTTGCATTTAAATAATGCAAAATACTGTTTTCTTACTGTTCAGTTTAAGTGGAGCTTAGGATATTCTGTGGTCATACTATCTAAGTGCTAAGGTTGGCACACACTCATTCTGGTTGCCTTAACATTGCAAACTACACAGCTTTAGCTACCTCTGCTCAACACACCCAATGCCACGGAACAGGGAGGAAGCAGGTGAGTTCCCTCATTTATTTCAGAACTACTCTTCCATCCACTGGCTGCTGATTGAGCAGATGAAGTGCCCTCACAGAAAATGTTTTGTGACCATCAATTTCATTAAATTTATTCTCTCCCTTCTCTCTCTCTCTCTCTCTCTCTCTCTCTCTCTCTGTGTGTGTGTGTGTGTGTGTGTGTGTGTATGTGCATGTGTGTAGATCAGACGACAACGTAAAGGATTCCTCCCACCATGCCAATTCTAGGGGCAAGATTTAGGTTCTTAGGCTGGGTATCCTGCAAATGCCTTCATGCACTGAGTCACCCTGCCAGCCCCCTAGATATTATTTTGGAGTCTACCATAGAGCTAAGTCAAAACACATGGCAACATTCAAGTAATAATTGCATATTACTTTTGTTGATAAGTTCAAATTTCTAGATAATATGTTCCAGAAATCTCTTTGAGCTATCTTGTTGGTCTCTGATCTTTAATTTTAAAAAGGTAATACATCAGTATAAGTTTATTGAGAGGCTAATGTAAAATAATATTCCAGTACTTTATAAAATCCAAAGCAAATGCTAATATATAATGAATAAATGCATTTTAGTAAATATAAATTCATGGTTAGCTTTTAGTTCTGGTAGGATTTTATGGCTCCTTTGATTCTATGTAGGCTGAACTACATAAAATGATTTAGAAAACTATACATTTCTTGAACAGCCTGGCCAGATATGTGTATTGATTATAACAAGGAGCATCTTGTTCTTTCTGAGTGATAAATTCTTAATTTTTCCAAAAAAAATCTTTTCCATTTTTACTAAGTTGACTTAACAATTATGAGAATATATAAACTAATCAGAAAGAAATAAAATAAACTTTGTAATAAACCAGTTCAATGTATTAGCATAGCAAGATCACCCATGTTTGTTTTATTTTCTCCTAAAATTCAGTCAAATTAAATTTNAACTAGCCTTTTACCCTTAGCTCTATAAAGCTTTATTTCCCTTGTTCCACATGACATGTGATGGTACACTGAAGTTATACATAAATGTAGGTGGGGAAGTTTAATTCTGTGACAAAATGTTATTTTTAATATCTGGACAAAGACATAAAGCTAAAGAAAATCAATACTAACCTTTTCTAAGATCTGAAATTTATTACCAGTATTAATCAAATTCTTTATGCTCTCGGAAAACTTTTCCCCTGGATAAAGCCAGAGGGAAGCGACTCACCTCCTGTGTCCGGGGAAAGAGTGAAGGTCTGGAAAACGCTTTTGGTGCACAAAGTCTGCAGACTTGCCATGCTCCTGGAGAGTTTCCTTGTCTGGGGATCACTGCCACCAGTTTCTGGTTTCTANAACCTTAGTTACGATCTACCCTCCCAGGAGAGAGGATAATGGACAGGGATAGGCTATTGATAAGCACCCCAGGCCAGGGATTGCAGTAGATGGGGAAAAGTTACATTCACTCCTCAAGAGTTTCTGTTCAGATACGTTTTTCTCTGTGTTCAATAAAGAACTTCTTGAACTACTNCAGAAGCTACAAGAGTCACTTCTTAGATTTGAGAAACAGGAAAGAAAATGTCATGGCTTGTATGTGTGTCCAACTTTCTGAAGTTAGGACATAACTTTGACATCTACAAAGTTCATGCTGAAGAATTGCATAATTGAGTTACAAAAATTTTACAAAACTCTCATAATGTTTTGTAAATTGAATTTACAGTTTTTTAATTTGGATCTCATTTGAACAGCCCTTGTCTGTGGGCTGGAGGTTGGACATGCTAGTAATGAACTTATATTCCACATTTGTAAACTCTCATACAAAATAATTGTGTTATATTAATAAAGAATTCTGAACTTTNACACACTAGATAATTTCAACAAATATTTGAATAAATCANAGTTAAGTATTGAACATTTCATAACAGATCTCTAAGGCTTTTGATTTAAAGGCCAGTGAGATTCTATTTTTTATATACAGTCATTCAAAAATGTTTTTAGTGTCCCATAAAGTAGTTGTAAATTGCAATTGCACATATACTCATTTATAGGGACTATCTTTCTTCATATATACAAAATCTTTCTACTGGCCTATTATTAATAACTGGGAAAATTATAGTATCACAGCAGGAGAAAAATCTAAATTTTATACATTAGCAATGAATTGACTTCTTTCAGGTTACAGTCAACTATTTCTAGCTGAGACTTCAGTTAAGAAAATGNCTAACTCATATTTACCCTTTGCTTTATATAATATAATATAAATCATATATATACTCTCCAGATAATGCACAAACGTTAGTTAGAAAAGAAGGAAGGGAAGAAGGAAGAATGAATTTGGATTTAGTGCTGGCTATTAGGTGCTAATGCTTTTGATGTTGCTCTAGTTACAACTTTCCCAACCATAGCAGTGTTTATTCTGGAAATGCTGTTTAAGGTTTGCTTTTACACTCCAGGCTTTCACTCAAACTGTAACTAAGCTAATAGTGTGTTTTGAGAACATTTATAATGATGTACTCATTCTGCTCATGTAATGTATATTCAACCTGTTTAGAATTAACTGACTTCTAAGAAAGGCATTGTAATCAATCTTACTATACTTTGGACTTTCAGTATAATTAACTCCTACGAGTTCTGCACAGCCACCACTGTACCATGTTCCCCATTTTGCCTTTGCTACCCTTTTATGTCACTGACTCAGAGCATTGTGTGTGTGTGTGTGTGTGTGTGTGTGTGTGTGTGTGTGATATGGTGACCAAGTCTAAGATCGTTCTGTGGAAACAGTGAAACTTTGAAAGCAACATCAAATATATTGGAAGCAACATATGGATAGAGAGGGATAATATTTGACTGTGGCTTTGTGTGCTGTTCTAAGCCAATAAGGCACAAGAAAATGATTTTCTCTCTTATGAGACCCCTGCAAAAGATTGATCAACACAAAAATTCTTTATTCCTTTTTTGTTACTATGTTTTCAGTGTTTTTTTTTGTTTTGTTTTGTTTTTTGTTTTTTTCGAGACAGAGTTTCTCTGTGTAGCTTTGCGCCTTTCCTAGAACTCACTTGGTAGCCCAGGCTGGCCTCGAACTCACAGAGATCCGCCTGCCTCTCCTTCCTGAGTGCTGGGATTAAAGGAGTGCGCCACCACTGCCCGGCTGTTTTCAGTGGTTTTATAAAGTGGGTGACCTTTGTTTACTTCTAATTTTTTAAACTCATTTAGATTATTATGGGATAGACCAATGCTCTTCTTAGTAGACCTGGTCCACTATTGGGTAAATGATACTACGTGTCCTGTCCGTTTTTCCAGTTTTGCATGGCATCCCCACAGTCTACATTCTAGATACCTGCTCCCTGATCCTTGAACATTTCACCCAGGGTGCAGATCTCTGTGCAAGGAGATTTCACCTTGTCCTACCAAGGGCCCTTTGTTTTTGCAGGGGGCTTATTTGGCTTATACTTTCATATCACTGGTCNTAACTGAAGGAAGAATTTCAGGACAGCATCTCAAACAGGGCATGAAACTGGAGACAGGAGCTGATTGAGAGGCCATGGGGGGAGTGCTGCTTACTGGCTTTCTCCCCATTGCTTGCTCAGATCAAGGCCCCTCTTAATCAAGAAATTTTCTTTGGATAATCAGTAGTTATGACATATTGACAATTTTGATTCATTCCTTATAATAATTCATGATATACTTATATTTCTCAAATAATACAAACAGTGACTTTTATTTTGTGGGTTTTGAGTAGTAGTTGATTTGAACAAAATATTTGTTATTCATTCACTTATTCATTTATATATGTGTTTAATTATTCAAAAATGTATTATGTATCTAATTGCCAGGGGAGTTTCAAGTTGGGGCATTAAAGAAAGCAGAAGAGAAGAAAGAACGCCATTTTCAGCCAAGATGCATATAAACATGGGCAAGAGGAGCTTATTGTTATTCAGAGAAACATTTCTTTTTTCCAGGAGCTTAACTGCTATGCAGACCAGCTGTCCTAGGAGCCATTTCCCCTTGGTGATAAAAGAGGGACATAAAAATATTCATGTCTCCACTCATTTAAAAAATTTATGGAGTGCCTCATATTTCAGGCATGGTGCTTGGCATTTGGGGGATTATTAATGAAGGAAACTCATTAATTACTACTGTTAAAAGTTGGCCTATACCTCTGAGGAACTGTGAAGTGAAAAGAACATTTTCAAGCTTGGTATGGTGCACACCTATAACCCCAGAATGTGGGAGGAAGAGAAGGCCAAGGGCAGTCTCCATTAAATAATGCATTTCAGGCCGGGTTGGGCTATATGAGACCTGGTCACAAAGTGAAGGAGAAAAGAAAAAAGAAACATTATTTACAATGGGCAAATAATTTACTCACCAAANCAAAAGATAGCCACACAAAATATCTGTACAAATTATGGCATTNGGAAACAATTCCTGATATGGTCTGCCTACGAGGTCTGTCCCTTGTTATCAATGTTATTCTTTTCTAAGAATTTTATCCAACTTAATCTCAAGAAAACTTAGTACTTTAGTACAGGAACATTCTGAACATAATGGATTTTATATTTGGCTTAATTGTCTTCTTTTCTGGAACAATTCATATTTGGTATTGATGAAATCTCTAAGCTATTTTCAGACCTGTGGCCCATAAACTTTCATTGAATTTGAGCCACCTTTGCCAGATAAGTTAATTCTTCCCCTTTACCACCCCCAAGNTGATCTACCCCTGCTTGTGGCCATCTCCATATCCACATGATTAGGCCCAGATAGTGGCCTTCAAACCTGCTTTGTTCAAGAGCCATCTGTGACAAATGAGAAACTCTTTCCCTCTCCCATCCTTCTCTCAGCTGCTGCCACCTTGTGACAACAGACCTACCTCCAGACCTATGGCTTAGGAGCCATCTTTGCCAGGCCCAGTTAAACAGCTCATCTACCTGCTTCACCAGGCCCATGTCAAGTCTCAGAGTCTCTGCACTGGCCCAATCTAAGAAAACCAGGTTATCACATCAGACATAAAATCAAAGAAGGAAGTCTATATCATGCCCACGCGAAATTGCAAAAAAAAATCAACATAAGTGGCTGAAACAACACATCTTCCAACAAATTCACTGGTCCTATAGAAGCGATAGGTGAACACCAGGACACAGAAATTAAAAGCAATTAAAAGAATAATCATTAACTATATCAAGTTTAAATTTAATAAAGGCAGAAATAAACACTTCATTGAAGTCTAAAAAGATAACAAATGATAAAATGGTGTCCATGAAAATACAAACACATGGCTGAATGAAACTAAGAAGAATTTTAAAACTGATTTAATAAAGAGATAGAAATATTTAAATGAAGCTGGAATTGAAAAATTCAACAACACAAGTAGAACACAAACCAGCAAAAACAAAACCCAACAAANTTACTGCAATCTACACACATATTTCAATAATAACACTNAATATTTGTTTGTTTTTGTTTTGTTTTTTATTTAAAAAATACTTTCATACAATATATTCTGTCCATTGTTCCCCTTCCTCTACTCTCCCTGGATCCTTGCCACCTCCCTACCCACTCAAACCCACATCCTTTCTTTTTCTCTCTTTAGAAAGCCTGCAGACAAACTAAAGCCAAACAAATCAGAATAACACGTACACATACATGCACACTCTCCCTCTCTCTCTCTCACACACACACACACACACACACACACACACACACACACGCACACATACACACACACAAAACTTGTCAATCTTGGCAATCACCAAAACACAAACTTAAGTAACATTCTAATTTAAGAAAACTATTATTTTCCCTGTTATTAAAAATAGATTTTTTTCTCACATAATATCCTCATTATGATTTCCCCTCTCTACTGCTCTACTCCTCCCTGCTTCTTCCAACCTTCCCTCCTATCCAAACCCACCCCATTTCTGTCTCTCATTAGAGAACAAGCGATTATGAGATAATAATAAAATATAATAAGTCAAAACAAAAACAAGCACATTGGAATTGGCCCAAACAAACAGAAGGAAAAGACCCCAAGAGAAGGCATAAGAAACAGAGATCCACTCATTCACACACTCAAGAACCCCATGAGAATACTAAACTGGAAGCCATAATATATATGCAATGGGCATATAGAATAAAAAGAGAGAAGAAAAAATATATAAATCAAAGAAAAATAATAAAAAATTTTAAAAAATAGCAGATGAAGAGCCCTGACATGACAGACATTATGAAACCAGGAGCCTTCAAAGATGCAAATTAGTTCAATTTCCACTGGCCATATACTGTTGGGTATGCAGACCACTCTTAAGAGCAGTTTTTCCAGTGAGACTACCTAGCAGGAAACTAAATCTTCATTTGCAAATGGTTGTTAATTGAAGATAGCTTCTGGATTAGAGATGGGGACATGTGTCCACTTTTCCTTTCAGCTCTAGGACCCCATCTAGAGCAGACTCATGCAGGTCCTGTGCATGCTGCCTCAGTCTNTGTGAATCCATATGTGCCTTGATCTTGATGGTTTAGAGAGTCTTTTTTTTTTTAATGTCTGCTGTCCCTATGTCCATCTCTTGTCCCTAAATGAAGCTTCCAGTACTGGAATTAGATTACATATAATTGAGTTGTTGATGAAAGGGACCCCATGGGATCCCCAACGTAGCTTTTGCAAAGACTAGAGGTTGCTCTCCACAAATTGACAGCAAGTTCCCATTGCTGAAGACCTACACAATTCATTGAACATGAAGAAGTGGAGCTGGTGCCTATATAGAGCCTTTACCCCATGTGCTNGTTTAATCTCACAAATCAAGAATGAGACCGCTACCACAATTTAAAGCCAATTTTGAAGCAAGCTTTAATTAAATACTGGTCAGGCTGATGCACTGTCTTGCCAAGACTATCTCTGTGTTCCCAGAAATGGCCACAAGTCACATTTTGTAGGGGCTTAAAAGGGCAAAACCCATAATTCATCACATTTCTCATCAGGTGCAATCAGGGGCAACCTGACTACCTACTTTNCACCCACCTGTGGTTAAGCACTTATAAGACAAACAGGAATTTCTTCTTAACTGTTTTAAATGCAAACAGAAAACTTAACCTGCAAGTTATATTTTTCTTGTTTTGTTCTCACATTAGTGTGTTCGGTACAGGAAGTTCTCTGTATACTACTAAAGGGGAAATGTAAATACCAACCCAGCCACAAAGCCTTTGGTATGCAATGCTGTCCTGCCTGCATGATATGCTAGTGCAATGGTGGCACAAAGTTAGTGGAAGCAATCAACCAATTTGACTTAAGGATGTCTTCAGGAGATGGAACTCATACTCAACACTGCTTGAGTGATCCACTCAGGGACCAGGAGAAAACCAAATACTGTTCTAAGAAAATTTAAATTTTATTTCAAAAGCATTTTATTGGATGACTTATTGACATTCTGCTATACTCATATCAGTGCCTGGCTCAGCCAGCATCAGGGAAGCTTCCTCCTCCTTCTGTAGCAGATGNGAACAAATATACTCACAGCCAAGCATTATGCAAAGAATGATAGACNTTGGAACACAAAACCCTAAATGAGATGTCTCCATCAAATCTCTCCCCTTAGGGCTCAGGGAACTCTGCAGAAGAATCATGCTATTTTTATACAAAAGCTCTAAATATATTATGTCATATTTGCCATGAGTAATAAGAAAAATGATGCTTCTAAAAAGAGTTGTCAATTNTCATTGAAAGAGCTGTGAAATTCTCTGCCCTGTGCAGTATATGCTTGCATGTGTGTGTGTGTTATTTATTCTATTTTTATAGTGAAAATAGATTTTTTATAGACTACATTCTGATTATGATTTTTTTCTCCCCCAACTCCTCTGAGATCTTCCCCAGCTCTCCTCCCATTGAAATCCACACTCTTTCTGTTATGCAAAAGGTAGCATCTAAGGTATAATAAAATAAAGTAAGATAAAACAAAAACAAACTCGAATAGGACAAAACAAACAGATGAAAAACAAAGAGACCCACAGGAGACCCACAGATCAAACACAGGAGTCCCACAAAACTACAAAAAAACAAAATAGAAGCCATAACATATACATGAAGGAACTGTAAGAAAAAAAAGAAAAAAAATTGTGACAAAATATTATGAAATAAGGAAACTCCAAAAGGTACTATTGAGTTCATTTCCTGTTAGTGGTGTACAGCTAGACATGGAGTATGCCCTTAAGAGTGGTTTGTATTACCAGTGAGACTTCATTGGAGAAAACTAATTTTTCATTTCTAAGTTGTTATCAATTAGAGAAAGACTCTGT
>LZPO01056428.1:2784-23897 GCA_001675575.1 Neotoma lepida
CCACTGTGAGGCAATGACCATGGGGTGGGTGCAATACTGGGCATAAGAATTTGATTATAAATCACTCTCAGGCTGTCTGCCATCTTGAGCTTATGATTGCATCTAGAATGGGATATCATTAGGAGCAACTCAGTTTTTGTTGGGAATTCTCTATGAATGTCCCTCAGATTTGAAGTCCTGTTGCTTCAGCCTCCAAGTCCTGAGGTTATACCACATCTGACTCTTCTTCGTATTTTAATCCATAATAATCACTNTAGATNNCTGTCACTGTGGGGTCTACTACTCACTCTTGCCTTCTATTCTTATGGCACACTTATTGACTAGGCAATGTTAACATCCATTCTTTGGAATTGTCAAGTGGAATCCCTTTCACTAAGGACTCCATGTTTTGAAAGAGCCCACAATTACTCAAATGCTATATTTGGAATTCTTAATAATTGTGTAACAAGGCTTCATACTTCACTTGTCTACCAAGTGTANACAGAAGTTTCTGTCCCACCAGCAGCTGCTTCCCAAATAATTGACTCTGAGGCTTAATATTACTTATAAATGCTCCACCTGTAGCCCAGGCTTATTACCAATTAGATCTTACAACTTAAATTAACCCATAATTCTTACTATGTTTAGCCACATGGCTTGGTACCTTTTCTCAGTATGACATTCTCATCTTGCTTCCTCAGCATCTGGCTGGCAGCTCCTGACTTCCCCCTTCCTCTTCCCAGCATTCTTAGTTTGGTCACCCTGCCTATACTTCCTGCCTGACTACTGGCCAATCAGCATTTTATTAAACCCATTTAAGAGACAAATCTTTGCAGTGTACAAGGGGATATTCCACAGCAACCAAGCNTCAAAATTTCTTAGCCATCTGTTTTCAAAGCAAAACAGGNCAGGGGCTGGTCAAAGCACAGGCTGTAGCTAAGGAATTGTTCCCCTGTGCCATGGCTCCTACTCAACAGTCTNCATCCAAGAGGGGTCTCACCTGCAGAGACATGGAAAGGATCTGCTTCCATCTTACTATAGCTAAGTGAGTCACCTTTTAATGGCTAGTAACCCCAGTACACTGCCATGTTGATATAGCACTTGTCTTATGGGTCTGTATTAATTCCAAAGAAAACCTCAAGTACTCAGTTGAAAATACCCCTCACTGTCATTTGCCAACGTCCGAAGTCTCATTGTGTCTTATCCTCTTTGGTATAACAATGTTTTGATGTAATCTGCAGTAAGTGGTCATTTCCAAATTGACTTTAAGATTTGCCTGTAAAAGAGGATTTACAGCAAGGGAAAAAACCTCCAAGTGTCCTAGGTATCTAGAGAATTTAGTAGCTGCCTGTAGGCCATCCTGTTGGCCATTGATACTTTCAGGATTATGTTCCATTTTTCCAAAATGAGGATTTTGTAATTATATTTTATCAATCTCCTGTTTGAGGCATTTGCATTGAATAGTAACACCACACACACAGATATGCATATATACTTACATAAACACACATTATCACACATATATGTAGGCACACATAGACAAAACATATGCATACACACACACTATTCATCTGCCCATGCTCCCAAGCTGCCCTCCATTCCTGTCTAATTACATGGTAAGCTGGGTTGTCTTCTCCTGCCTTGACCTCCCTGGAGCTCTCTNAGCCTCATTTCTTCATCTTCAACCTCTTTACAATCACAAATAGACCCTGTACATGTTTCAAGCAGAAATTGGATTTCATGGCTCAGGTTTGGGGCCTTTGATTGTGTTGCCCTCCTATGGTCAAGTGTCCTCATTTTATTCAGGGTCATCTCTTCTTATCCCAAATCTTCANGGACCTCCTTGTAAGCTTCCTAACAAGCAGCTGACATGAGAACTCAAAATGGAAGATCAGATTACACTCTTTCTGCCACAGGACAGGTGCACAATTGGTTACTTGCAATGGCTGTATTTCCAGCTCTGCCATCTTCTGTCAGACTCATGTCTGTCTGTTCATTCTTGATTAGACATCATCTCCCCAGTCATCTAATTCCTGCCTAGCCTTCTAAACTAGAAGATGACTTCGTGTTCCCAGCTCTAACCAACTCTACTGCTTGTCATGATATGAGTCACATGTCTNTGCTTACAGAACATTGGTCACTCCTATACATTCATTCCTCAAACATCACCCAGTGCATATTTGGAGAAAAAGACAATCTCGTACTCTGGCTTCCATCTACCCAGTTACCTATCTGTCCTTCCATCAGTCCACCTATTTACCAATCCATCCATTATCTAGCTATCCATCTACATACCTGTCCAATTATCCACCTATCCATCAGTTGATCTGTCCATCCATCCATCTACCCATCCACATGTCCATCCATCTATTTTATATTACTATTATCTTTCCTCCACCATTGGTAGTGGAAGAGACATTGGNCATTACTGGTATATTTTCAGAATACCCCATCCTTTGTTTTATTGACTTCTCTGCTATTTACACTTTCCATCAGGTCTTTGTAGCCATGGTGAAGTTCTAGTTTCAAATAGCCTACTGTTGTTTCTGTCAATTGTAGAAATGATCTAGAAACTGTACCATTTTGGCATTCCAGATTATGACTTGCATCTGGCAAAAGCACCAGAGTCTCTTTCCCAGATGCAAAAGGCAGCAGACAATATGGTGAAGATGATTTGAGCACATTGGTTTTATTTCTGTCTGTCCCCTGTTAACTGCTTTCAGGCCCTAATATACACACACTACTGCATTGCCTTTTTCTGTTGTTGTGTATGAACATGTTTGTGTATGTGCACCGATGTATGTGTGTGTGTGTGTGTGTGTGTGTGTTTAGACAAGAAGGCAATTTTGGGTTTGAGACAGGGTTTCTCATTGTAACCTAGAACTTCAAAGTCAGCTGCAGTGATTGGCCAGTCAGTGAGCCTCGGGGATCTTCCACCTCCCCAGCACTGGGATTACAAGATCATGTGACTGTTGGCTTGAATTTATTGCCTCATTTCCTAACCTGCTGAATAATTTCTATATTCCAAGCTCATAAGATGCAGAAATCCTACTTAGATTTTTATTGATTTGATCATTTTGGCATGATATAATTGAAATGGGAATCTAAAGTAGCCAATAGAGAAGGGGCATGTCTATTTCAGGGAACAAAACTTCACAAGGTACGAGTTGTATGGTTGGCTAACTTGGGTAATTTGGAAATTCAGAAATACCATTAAGGCTTCAGGTTCTTCCTGTATTTCTCTACTGTCACTTTTGCTCTCTTGGTATATCCATTTAGGCTGGCATTACTACTGATCCTAAGATATCAGCCATTGTTCCAGGAACCACAGTCCAGAAAGGAATGAAAACTGCCCCCCAGGAAAAGCTCCAAAGCCTCCCATTCAGCTACCTGTCTTAAGCCAGATTGTTTCAGTTCCCTTACTCACTTTGCAAAAGAAATTAGTTCCCCGAGGTTGATTTACAACAGTTATTTTCAAGCTTGAATGTTCTTCAGAAACACCTAGAATATATGCTTACCAGAGTGCAGACTTATGGTGTATATTCTATTTCTGCTCTGGTGCTCTAGGGCGGGCCCTAAACAATCAGAGGCTTTAGAGTGTGACATTGAAGTTGGTCTCAGCCATGTTTCGAGAACCAAGAATGTGTAGTTTCTTTGGGAGCTCTCACTGTCACACAGCCTTGAATGTTTTTTCCAAAGCACACTCGGCTCCCCACCTCCTCTTTCCATTTTTCAGCCTCCTGTGATATTTAGGGTAGAAATATTATGGGTTTTCCCATTAACATGCCGAAGGACAAACCAGAAGAGTGGGTAGGAAAGAGCTGTGGGCTATGTTCTGAGGCTGCACTGTTGGTAATAGCCCTTATACACAGAGCCCGCAGAGAACTGAGGCCAGGGAGGCTGCCCACCACATTCCAGGGGACGTAACTGATCGAAGGTGGGGTTTTCTCTACTTATGTGATTGCNTTAGTTGATTTCTGTGTTAAGAATCACCATGCCATTGCCACTTGGTTATGAGTGTTTCTTCCTCACTGTCATTTCATTTTCTCTGTTCTTTATCTTCCTCCTGCTCTTCCTTGTCCTCCTTTTCTTCCTGTTCCCTTCTCTTCTCCTCTTCCTCCTTTTAAATGACATGTCTGCAGCATTTTATTTCCTTCGTGTATCTCCAGACACACACCTTGTATCTTTTCTGCTGTCCTGGGGTTTGCCTTAGGCTTAAACATTATCTGTAACAGACCACCTCATACCCATCTTTTCCCATTTCTTGAGAAATTCAAGCCTTTTCCTACTCCAGACTTTGCAAATATTGTTCTTCCAACTAGGAAGCCTTTTTCTGGCATGCTTGAAATCCTAGCTGAACCTTTGAAACTCACAATGAACACGGCCCATTCTTTAGTGACATTTTTCCTCACACTAATTATCTAGGTACAACTCACTGCATTTATAATAAATCGGTGGTCCTTCTTGCTTTTGCCTAATGTAGGAAATCTTCTATGCAGTTCTAAGCTCTGTGGGGCAAGGACCATTCATGTCTTGTTTTCTATTGGGATGTCATGCATTCATTGGCACCAAACACATAGTAAGCTCCACAGGTGTTTGTGAGAAGACTTGTGAATAGTAACACTGTCCCTGCTTTTCTCAGCAGACTTCTCTCCAGTTCAACACATATTCTGTCCCCAGCTTCATGGCAAGCACTATCAGGCTGAGTTAGCTCATGAAGACATACCACTGCCACCGAGCATGGTCATACTCCACTGTGTCCTAGACCTGCTGTGAGGCAGGGGTGTTCTGTTCCCTTTGAAAAAGCCAGTCTATGTGCTGGGTTCTCAAGCCATTGGCTGGAGAGTCACCTGCTTGAGTCAGTGGAGAATTAGTGAATGAAGGTNCTTGGTATCTTCTTCTATCTGAGAGATCAGAACCACTAATGTAGAAAACCGAGGATGGGCACAGGCAAGAGGAAATACAGACACTGCTCATACATGTAGAAGTTTTAAGATAACTGATGTAGCTGCTCCATGCTCACTGATACTTGCCTTGTGCCTACTCTTCTCAACAGAAGCAGCCCTGCTGCGTATCTAAGCAACTTTTAGTTCTTGGCTTTGTTGGTTTTATTTTTGAGACAGGGACTTGCTACGTAGCCCAGGTAGGTCTTGAACTCACAGTCCTTCTGCCTGCACTTCCCAGGAACCGAAGCAGTCTAGTCATTTACAAGAATTCTGACAGAGCTGACATGATAGATCATTTAGTAAAGTACATGACTTGCAAGCACGAGAACCTGAGTTCAAGACTCAGAACCCACATTAGAAAAAGGAGAGAGAGAGAGAGAGAGAGAGAGAGAGAGAGAGAGAGAGAGAGAGAGAGAGAGAGAGAGAGAGAGATGGAGGGAGGGAAGAAGCTAGGCATGTTGGCATATGCTTGTATTCCAAGCACTGGGGAGGCAAAGAGAGGTAGATCCTTGGGGCTTTCTGGCCAGGCAGTCTAGACTACATGGTGAGTCATAGGTCCATGAGAACTCTATCTGAAAACAAAAATGTGGACAGCACCTAAGTGACAACACCAGAGAGTTTTCTGTGCCTGCAGCACTGCCCCCAACACACACAGCCTGGACAGTTGGGAGCAGACATCTTTTTCATCAATTGCATTGCTCCATTTTTAAGTGAAAAATGGGTCAGCTCCATTTTCTGATTGCCAGCTTGGGTTGGAGTGTGCCTGATCAGGGGCTCTCCCCAGGTATAGCTAGGCCTGGAACTGAGCATAGGGCTTGGCAGTCAGCACTGTCTGGTGCAGCAATTGGATCCCACTGTCAGAAATCTATATTGGCTGTTTTTTGCACACCACATAAATAGAATCTATGGAACAAGAGCACTAACAACCCCATCTGCAGTTTGCCTGTGGAAATGATGTCATTGCTTCCCTTGAATTACCTAAGTAAACAATGTAGTCATTTTAATGATGGCTAAACTAAGTGATCACTTATTTTGTATCAGGCTAAAACCTTCTAATTATGTCTCATTATTGGATTTTCCCTATACCCCATGAGCCCGATTGTAACTTTCATTTTATGGATATCTATCATGGGGGTGTGTGGAAGAAGCTTCTTCCCTCTTCAGGCTCTGCTACCTTCATTTAAGCTTTCCAAGAAGATAGAACGTGGGCTGTTAGGAAAGTATTCTTGCTTTGGTGCCCAGCTTCATCCTAAGTAGCTATGCACTTTTAGCAAGTTGAGTCTTTGTTCCATACNTGATGCTCACACACAGGACTTTTTAAGTGATGCAGGTCAATGTCCACATGTCTGGATGAAGGTGCTCTACTGAGGTATGCTTCTCTAGGTTGGTCAGATCATAACACAGATTATTAAGTTGGGGACAGCACACTTCCTGAGGATTGTGAACAANGTGACACAAAAAGAAGCCAAGAATCGTGTCCACTAAAGATGGGTTGGGGAAACTGAGGCTCTTTACTTGCCTAATAGACTCATATAATCATCACAAATTCACCTAGTGGTCACACTGCTCCAGGGATGTTGAGAACTTAGGAAGCTGAATGGAGCATATCAGACAGGTTCCTTGTGTCTGGGTGGTTTCAACCTGTGTAGGCAGCAGTGACCATACACATATGTGATTTCAGATGAGAGAATGAAAGGTAATTGATAGACACATTTAGCNCAAGCATTAGAATAACCCTCAAAAAGCAAAAGCGTGACCAGGCTTCTTCAAACCCTTGGGTGCTGGAAGAATTCTGGCTTAGGGGCTGGGAGAGAGCTCCACTTACAGGCATGAAGAACTTGATCTCCAGAACTCACATTAAAAAGACCAGGATTATAACCCCAGCATCGAGGAGGCTGGAAGGCAAACCCATGAAGTTAGCCAGACTATTATCCTTGGCTGTCTCTAAATAACAAGGCAAATCCTAGAGCCCAGGGGAGGAAATATTGAACTTTTCCATGATTAGCTCTTGTATGTTTCTTTTAGGCAAACAGCATTACTAAAGCTAATTTACATAGTAACATTGAGATTTCTATTTTTCATTTTTAAATATCCAAGTTCATGGGCTACTATCTTGTATTCTAAATAAACTTTTAAAATCCTGGAACAAACAAACAAGACAAATGACATCTGAAGAAAAATAGCTGTCCTCCACACAAGCGTGCACACTCATTTGCACATACATATACACCTACACACACAAACCATGCATACATGGCACACACACATAGAATTCTGACTTAGGTATCATGACGTCAAGAATGTCCTAGTGATCTCCCATGATCTGCTAAGCATCCTCACAGCAGGGAGCAGGTGACAATATCAGAGAACTACTGGGTGTGACTACTGTAGGGACCTCAAGCATCTCTATTCTCACAGCTGTGCTGATCTCTGATGTCAACTCCAGACTCTAGAGACTTCATGTGCCAGTGTCTTTTAAGAGCTTTCTTAAAGACATGCTATTTGGGCAAAGGGAATGGTGGCATATAGCAACCACAATGGCTGACAAACCCCCAATGCCCAGAGAGGACATTCAACCCCTTGACTGTTAGAGGAGGCAGTATAATATAATGGTTGAGCACATAGATTTTGGAATCAAATAAATGCTGGTTGGAATCCCAGCTCTATCATTTACTAGCTGTGGGACCTTGGGTAAGATAATTCAGCTGCAAAAAAAAAAATGTGGTATGATAATAAGAGTGACCTTGCTGGATAGCTTAGGGATTAAGTGAGACTGTGTACCTATGGAGAAACAGAAAAAGGAACTGATGTCTGGCGGCGAGGACCCTCCTGGTCTGACCCACTGCACCTACAAGGTCTGTGTTGCTTCGTCTCATCCCCTTTCAGGTTATTGCTGTCCTGTCTGCCTTCAGTCTCTAGAGAGGACTGCCTTTGTTTCCAGAAAGCTCAGTCTACAGGCTGTGTAATGAGCCTGATCTCATTCAGGCCAGGCACTCTGGTCCTTGAACTGGAGTTGCCATGTCCAGAATTTGTACATTTTAGATAACAGGTTATTTTGCTAAGAGGGAGAATCTTTAGCTGAATCCAATACAGTCCCAGCAAGCAGAGCAGGAGGAAAATACCTAATTCAGGCTTGTTAACCACCGGGCTTCTGAGAACNGAATCAGCTTAGCTGCTTGCAAATAAGCAAGGTTCACAGGACTTGGTTGAGCCGGCAAGAAGGTAACAAGCTGTGTGTGAAAACCCCAGGATTAAATCTCCACAGCAAAATTGCTTGGTGCACGGGATCAAAAGAGCCGCAAGGGGACCAAGACAATGAGCAGACTCCCTTCTGCATGCTCGCCCAAACCTTTCCATTAGCAAAACCCCAAAGAGTATAGACTCTGGCATCTTATCAAGAAATAAGGCTGTGCTTTAGATTATAATTAAAACAATAAATTCTTGTCCCCTGCGTGCTTCCCGATTAGATTGTTGACACTGTGTCAAGCTGTTAAGGAGATAAATTCATGCTGCTACACTGCGTATTTTTGAGTCACTCAATTTTTTTTTTAACATGACAACTTGAGAATAATATATTGGAATTTTTTCCCTTCCATTTTTCTATCAAGTTATTAATGTTGGTTCACATGCCACTTTTGGACTATGGGTNTTTTTGTTGGTTTGTTTTTTATTTTGTTTTTGTTTTGGTCCTGGAGTTTCATGCAGGTCCCACTGTGATCACTTACAGAACTCGCTCGTGAGTAGAAGATGCCCATCAGCACTGCATACACTGCGTACACAGGGGCTTTTAATGTTTCCCAAAGACACATTGCTGTGAAGAATGGCTAAGGGTGCTTGCCACTGGGTTTGATTCCTAGAACCCACAGCTGTCAGAGAGAGAGAACTGACTCTCTCAGGTTGGCCTCTAGCCTCTACACGTGTGCGCATGCACACACACACACACACTAAATGAATAAAACATAGTTTATAAAATATAAGACAGCCTCTGTATGTGTTTAAGAGATGGTCTGGCTTCTCACTCTTTGTCTCTTCAAGCACTGTGAGCAAATGCATCCCACTGATGAATCCCAGTGGTACCCAAGCCANACTCAGGATGGGAGGTGACTCCTATAGTAGGCTGTGGTAGTATCCCATGCAAGTGACCTGTCTAGGAATTTGGTATTTTGGTACTATGCTACCAGCCAGGCTCCTGACTTTATTTACTGAGACTGTGCATGTGTCCCCACTGGACCTGTGTACATGGAATTCCCTGATCTGAAAAGAACACAGGATAACGATTCGCTTGAGTAGCTTCCACTCCTCTTTCAGATCTCCTGTCTTGTTTCCACGATGAAACTGAATTTTTAAATTAACACTTAATGTAGGAGTAGCTTTGGGTATATAGCAGACTTCCTCTGTCCCAACCACTCTTTTTCTCGTTGTTGAGACCTTGACTTACTATAGCACNTTTGTCANAACTAATGAACCAGAACTAAGCCATTTACAGTGAGGTTGGTGTNTAGTTCAGGGTCTTCAAGTATAGTCACATGGTTGAGCAGTCTTCCTCTCCAGATATCTTTTCTTCTTTCAGAATTGGATTCTGCACCTGTAAACACCTACTCCTCATTCAGCCCTCCTCCCCATCCTTGACAACTATAATTCTCCTTTTTCTCTGTGAGTTTGATTACTGTAAGCATATCATATGCATGGGGCCAGATGTTGTTATTGTGGTGAGCATCTTCTTTCCAAGGCATTTCATTCATTTCTTTCAAAGTTCATTCACGCTGTTGTTAGGGATCCCTTCCTTTTTAATGGCTGACTGGTACACCACTGCATATGTGTATCATGTACTGTTGTCTATTGGTAATCTNTCCAGTGGACATTTGGGTTGTTTCNACCTTTTGCTTATNGCTTATAATACAATTTAGGGATGCCTCCTTTTATCCCAGGTGCANAAAGTCCAAATTTTCCCCTAAACATTACAAGGACATTTCAAGGAGTGAGTCCTGGTAGTCCCTATTTTGCAGCCAATTCTGAAAGGGGGAGAGGCTGGCACCTGTACCCATGAGCTGTGCACAGCAGATCAGAACAGGCGAGAATCCAGAGATGTTAAACTCAGATCTGATTTGAAGTGCTGTCTATTTTCCTGCCCTCNGTGGATCCCTTTAAAGTGGGAGAGACAGGAGAGGTTAAGACCTTCAGTCTCCATCCCTTAAGAGGGATGTGTGATTCTCTGCTGTCTGGAAGCTCGAGGGTCTGACCTGCCACTTGGCTGTCACTAATGCTGGCAAGAAATGTCACTGANTTGGTATGCCCTTGTTGCATGGCGTTTCCTGCTTCCATGGGTCAAATGTCAGCCCTACTCAGTGTAGACTGAGAAGCTGCTGTAAGGACTCTGCAGCTGTGTTTCATGGTGCACAGATGAGGATAGGGTAGANAAACTGGAGAGAACAGTGGAGCATGTGTTCAGTACAACTGTATTGCCTGGCACCTCTCCTTTAACACCTCCTGCAGTAAAATAAAATAAAGGATGTTTAATATGATTTCTTAGATCTTCTCTTTCTTCCACAGATGAGCATATTCTTTTCAAAATATGAGATTAAAAACAGCATGAAAGTAAACATCTATAATCACAGCACTCAGGAGGCAGAGGCAGGGGTATCATGAGTTTAAGGGAAACCTGGATTATAAGACATTCACCATGTCTCAAAAAATACAGACGGAAAAATATAGATACCAGTATTTGTATAGATGTGANTATGTAGGTATCCACAAGTGCAAACATGGATCATTTGTGATTTGCTCTAAATACGTGAATATTTCAGTCACTGTCCTTTGTGCTGTAACCAGGGGTGGAGGGCAGAGCTATGCAGGCATATAGCCTTTCCATGGTCAACAGGACTGTCTGGCGACTCTCACACTTGCTGCTTTCCTTGGTAACTCANTTGAAAGTCAATTTCCTCCACCATCTCTGCATTCTAAGTCTGGAAACAGTGCTATGAAACTTTCAGAGGACACATTACATTATTTTGATAGAAAGTACTTTGTTTTAGAATATTCCATTTATGCAGTACCCAGTGCACACATAGGATATACTGTGATTTTTTTTTTCCTCCTTTGGCTTCCCTTCCCAGGAATGCAACTGCTTTCCCCTAGAGATGCCACTGAGATCATTGCTGTGTGTTTGTCTGGAAATCATCAATACCTAAGCATGTGGTCACAGAAATTTCACCTTGTGGTAACTTACACTCAATTTAAGTCCAGGGCAATTGCAAAATCTTTTTCTTTTTCAAACAAAAGGTATATTACAGGATCTAGCGAGATTGTCCATTGGTTATCAGTGAGTAATACTGATTCAGAGAACATGATTTTGGTTCCCAGCATCTACATCAGGGCAGCTCAGAACCACCTGGAACTCCNGCTCCAGAAGATGCAATACCCTCTTCTGGCNTTCATAGGTGCCTTTACTCATATGTACATACACACATACCCATAATTAAAAATAATAAAATGAATCCTTTTAAAGAATAAATATGAGGTACAGAAAAGACTACTCACTTTACAGAATTTATCAGATGAAATCTNACNTGATAATATGAATCCTCAAGATGGTAGAATGTCTCTTAATTGTACTCTGATGATTTAGAGTAAGTGTGTTGTTAATACCACATTAATTTGACTANACTTTCCATTNCCTGTGATTTTTGGAAAGTTCTTGTTTTAATATGTTCCTTGTTTTCAAGCAGAAGAAAGTCTGTCTATTCAGAAGGTAAATACAAATATGAACCAAAGATNCTTAGAAAGAACATGGGTCATAGCAATGGTCAATGAATGTGCTTTGCTGACTCTGTTTTCCCAGCTCACACTTGGCTGAGAAAAGTCCTGTAACACTCATATCTTCCTGAGCTCNGCTTTGTTAAACTNAATAGGAAAGGTGAATACCAGTGCAGACCAGGGCTGGTATCTTCTGGTATCTCAGATTTCCCTCTCCCTTTCCTTATCTCTTTACTATTATGAGNTTTACATTATTTTAAATATTTNAACATTTAAAATATTTTTTATTTTATATTTTAAATATTACTATTATGAGATCATATATGAATAGAACATGGGGACATGCATCTTGTCTCACACTTGCTGTCTTCCTGTGCAATTCTTAAGTGATAACATGGCAGTGATTGTGGACCAGGATGAGAGGGTNTGTGCCTAGTGCCCAAATACAATCCAACTCTGACACTTGCTCCAAATCCCCTCAAGTACCTTTGAACTATCTATTAACTGGCAAGTAACTGGTTGTTGGTTGTTAATATGTCATTTCATTAAAAAGAGACTCTGCATCTCTCCAGTTAGTATCTCCTCCCCCAAATGAATAACAGACCCATTCTTTCCTATTTGGATCCCCCAGTGCCCTTAGGTTTCTATTAGGGCACAGAAAATGACCAAAAGAGAGCATAGACATTCCCTTCCTCTATCTCCACATGAAACACCACCTCTGGAGCAGAACCAGGTCATGGCAAGGAACCCATCTTTTTCTTAAAGGACTCCCTGGCTCACTGAGACACCCTTCCTTGATGCAATATACTTGAACTTGCAGAAAACATTTGAAATATAATCCTGTTATTGTCAAAGTCACAAGGCAAGAGTGTGGCTCTTAAACAGCTTAGAACAATTGAGTCTGCTGTGAAGGTTGCCTGTTAATATATGTAGTGTTCTAACATTTTGGTAGATTCATACCTTAGGCAAATGAAATGAGATGTGACACTGTCCTCCAGTGACCTCTTGCATAACATAGCCCATTAGTAAAGATCCTGATTGGAAGCTGGTGAGGGCGTGCACACATTTAATACTGCACTTGGGAGGCAGAGGCAGGTAGACCTCTGTGAATTTGAGGCTAGCTGTTCCATAGCAAGATTCAGGACAGCCAGGGCTACACAAAACAAACAAACAGAAATATCCTGGTGTAGAGTCACATTGGTTCCACATATTATTTGTGTGGATTGAGATTAAGCTTTAAATCCTTGACTTTCCAGTTTTCAACTCTGCCTTCTATAAAATGGGTGTGGAAGTAGAAATGGCTCCTAGGGCATCTGAGGGAAATTATGAGATAAAGAGCATGAAGTGGTCCTTGTGAGGCATGTCTTAGCTACTTGTCTCATTGCTGTGATAAAACAACCTGATGGAAGCAATTTGGGATGCAAAGGTTTATTCGACTCATAGTTTGAGACTATGGTTCCTAATAGCAAGGAAGGCATGGCCACAAGAGCATGAGGCAGCTGGTCACACTGCATCCTCAGTCAGGAAGCAGAGAGATGGATGACGATGCTCAGCTCCCTTTCTCCTTTTTATTCAGTCTGGGCCCACAGTATATGGGATGGAGCTGCTTATACTTACAGTTGGTCTTCCCTCCTTAGTTAACCTAGTCTAGCTAAACCCTCACAGCTTGCCCAAGGACTTGTCTCCTATGTGGTTTTAGATCCTGTCAAGATGAGAACCATCTTATCCATAATGAGACAGCTAACTAGTTTACATTCCCCATGTGTCAGCTGTTATTGCTAATGCTGTTAGTTAACCAAATCTACCCATCCATTCCTCTTCTACCACCATCCAGTATTTATGGAATATCTTAATTGTTCTAAGCTGTTTAAGAGCCACACTCTTGCCTTGTGACTTTGACAATAACAGGATTATATTTCAAATGTTTTCTGCAAGTTCAAGTATATTGCATCAAGGAAGGGTGTCTCAGTGAGCCAGGGAGTCCTTTAAGAAAAAGATGGGTTCCTTGCCATGACCTGGTTCTGCTCCAGAGGTGGTGTTTCATGTGGAGATAGAGGAAGGGAATGTCTATGCTCTCTTTTGGTCATTTTCTGTGACCTAATAGAAACCCAAGAATAAAATTACTCAATATAAAAGTAGGGAAGGGTTTGTGATCTGTTTTTAGTGCTGGGCTTATTGTAGCATAATTCAGAGATTGCACCATAGACAAGTATTTGACTACAATGATGTGCTAATACGAGGTTTGTAGAACCCCCNTCACAATCCTGGCTATATTTCNCACTTGAGTGACAGTTGGTAAGTTATTGGACCTACTCAGGCATCCATTTACTGTTATGAAATTAGTGTGGTTTACTCTAAGTCCTAAGAGCTGCTCCCAGAAGACCTGATGTATAGTCTGCTCCCATTGGCCATGATTCACATAGCTATGAGGTCTCATTTATTGATCAATTAGTGTTAAACAAGAGCTGAGCAGACAACTTCATGCTAGAGAGGCAGGTGTAGCCTCATAACTCACAGAAGAGATGCTGGAGTCAGAATCTGAGTTTGAGCTCTCACCCCCATGGTTACAACCCATGATCTCAGCAAGTCTCCATAACCCTTCTGTTGCCTCCATATCTGTGCTACATGTTACACTTTCCAAAAGCTTAACATTTGTAGGTGAGTTAGTAAATGGTGGTTATTCCTGTCACTCAAACATCACTATTGTTAGGTCACCTCTTAGTTACTTTGCTATTGTTATGATAAAATACCTGNATCAATACAATGCAAGGGAGAAAGGGTCTATTTTGACTTGCAGTTCTAGAGGGACACAGCCCATCATAGTGAGAGGACATAGCAGCAGGCAGGAAAGGCAGAAGGCATGATGGCAGGAGGGAGGGGCTAGCTGGTCACATCGAATGTGAACTCAGACAGCAGAGTGATGAATGCATGCTGCCGCTCAGCTCCCTTTCTTCACTCTCACAGTCCAGGATCTTAGCCAGGGAAGGCATGGCCACAGTGGGGGAGTCTTCCCTCCTCAATTAGCTCAATCAAGATTATCTCCAGCAAGCATGGCCACAGGCCCACCTCCCAGGTGATTGTAGCTTCTGTGATGCTGACAGTGAACACTAACCACTACAGATGGTATACTTTGTGCAGGCTTCATATTTCAGAAGATGGAAGGAGCAGACTCAGGTTCTGTCCTTTCTTCTTNAGGTGTAGGGCCTGAATGAGTGACGTCCTGAGAATGAAGTCTTCTTCAGCTCCAGGGAGAAGTCTATCCAGCTGTCCTCAGAGATGCCACCTTTGGGGCACATTCTATAAACTGTACAAAATTAAATCCTTCACTTCATTTCCACCAGAAAGACCCCTCAGAAGCATTGCTCTGCCCCCCAACACATCTGTACTGCAGAGGCAAGGGAGGATGTGAGTCCAATCCACCACCCCCCCAACACAAAATCCCTGGGAAGATGTATGAGGCTGCATATAAATTGCATTGAATTTGGCCAGCCATGGGCTAGCATTGCTTTTATGCTGAATATCAGCAAAAAGTATGAAATGGAGATTACATTTTCAATTCTGGCTTTTCCCCCAAAGCTCNGCAGAGATGCCTTCATCCGCTCCATCCATCACAGCACAATTGCACTGGTGTGGAGTCTCATGCTTTGTATCCCTTCCTGGGAAGGGAATCTGCACCTTGCTGTCAGACTGGAACAGTGAGGTACCAGCCTTCTTATTGGCTGACTTCTTTATTCCCTGCTTCACCCCTCTCCCAAAATCTCAGTCTTTTGGGGGCTATTTTTGTATTTAAGATCTATCACACACGAAGATCACAAAATCAACCATGCAGGTGTATACACACACACACATATGCACGCACACATGCACACACACACATACACACAGCATGCTTGGGGATGCTCAAATTGCTATATTTGTTTCTTGGGTTGTTCAGGGCAAAAATAAGATGTTGCTGCAAGTGGAGTTCATCCACTGACAATGAGAAACATGCTTATTACTTCTTCCTGAAATACATTTATTCATACCAGCTATTTAGTTCCTGTCCCTAAACAGCCCTACATCACTGTCAGTGTCTCAGCTCCAACCTTAGTCTGAGAAAAAAAAAGTGTTTCCTGGTGAAGGAAGGAAGGGTGATGCTGTGTAAGTGGCTTTATCTGGCCATCAGCTTTAGTGTCTTCAACAGCCTTTTCCTGCCCACTCTCCCTGCTGCTCCCTTCTGCCCCTCCCCCACCCCCCAGTGATTGCCTGGCTAGCTCCCCAAAGAGAAAATGTGTTAAGTGAACTTGACAGATTCCAGGCTGGCTCCATATGGCAAGGCCCAGGTTGCATGTTCCTTGGGTCCCCAAGCTGCTCTCACCTTATTAAGATGGCAGTAACTACACACAAGTCAAGTTCACTGCATGGTTTTAATTTCTGGGGCCCTGGAGACCAGCCTCAGACTTCAAGGTGGAATTAGAGGGGGCATCTTCCACTGCAGATGTGGCCTTTTCCTCTCATCCCCACAGCCATAGAGCTGTCAAGGAGGTATGGGAAACACGGACCCAGAGGGGGAGGAATACCGCTGGAAAATGCAGAGCTGGTCTGAGGGCTTTCTTAGGGTTGCCAGAGGCGTCTGACAATGACATGTAAGCATCATCGTGCTCTTGTTTATTGCTTGTTCTGCACTGTCTGAACCTTTGGACTCCTACACATAATTGAGACTTTNACTTTGATTTATAAGTATCTAATTTGAGCTCCTCCTTCATTTGAAAGCCATAGAGAAAATTAACTCCAAATCAAATCAATGCATTTCAAGTGGATAAGCCCTTGTAACCTAGTGATTAAGGGCTGGAGTTGAAGCCTACATTTTTAGATGGTAGGANTTTGTGAGAATGAGTCTGTAAAAGACAAGCCTTTGCTAGAAATGATTTTATGTGAGATGTATAGAAAATGTGGCTACCTTTTTTATGCTGTGGATTTCCATATTTTACAGAGAACTATAGTTATGTAGAATGGAGACTCCTAAGAGGGCAGAGAGTCTCTCAATTTGAATATATAAAGAGAATAGCAAGAAGAGGCACAGAATTTACTCCAGGTATTTCATGGGGAGAATATCTAACCAGTGGAAAGTTGAGTTCAGGATTTTTAAGAGTATGCAGAACAAAGAAAGAGCGAAAATGCAGCTACAGCATATGCAGAAGTATTCTTAGTGAGGTGGGGACTTGCAGTGCATGGAGATGGGAGGCCTTTCAGGATACTGAAAGTTTCTTNTAGCTTCAAGGTCCCTAGGTTGTAGACACCAACTTACCCATTTGACATGATTTCCTGTGCAAATACACTGACCAGGACTATAAATGATTATGGTGACTTCAGCCTCTATTTCTCCCACCCTCGTATATGTGTGTGTGTGTGTGTGTGTGTGTGTGTGTGTGTGTGTGTGTGTTATATGCACTCATGTGTGGGTGATGTACATGTGTACACATGTGGAGGCACCAGTGTATACATGTGGAGATGGCCAGAGGATGTAGATTTTGGTTGTTTTTTTTTTTTTATCACTCTCTATTTTATATCCTTGAGGCAATCTCTCACTCATCCTGGAGCTAGGTAGGCAACCACCAAGCCTAAGTGACCTTCTTATCTCTGCACACCCCCTCCTCCAGCCCTAGCATTGGGGTTATACACACATGTGACCACACCTGTCTTTTTACATGGGTTCTTGGGATTTGAACTCNGGTATTCATGCTTGTTCAACAAGCCCCTGGGCCCCTTATTTATTGAAGGTTTTCACATACTACCTCAGAACTTATAACCTCTGCATAGGAGCAATTGAATCTTAGTTTATATTTCTTTAGATAGAGTAATCAAAAAGTGACTATAATAATTCCTATACTGATATAGTCCTAGTCACTAAACAAAGAGATCTCCACTGACACCAAAGACATCTTAGGGATTTTGATAATATCTGTATAGTCTCTCATTCCCAGGACAAAAAATTGAAATGTCTTCTCCACATAGGTCTCCAAGTAGGCTGGACTGTTGATTCACTGAGTAGAAGTGAAGATATCATCATTTACTTGTTCCTACAATGTGCTAATGTGAAAGACGCTATTGATACACACTGTCTTCATTTAACCATGTAAAAATAGAAGAGCTCACCCCCAGCTTTAAGAGAAGTGAATATGTAACACTTCACTCAGGTAGTACCAGGAGGGAAAGTGGGTTCATTCCCAGGTATTTGCCTCTGCAATGCTTTCCCTTTAATCAGTCCCATCATGGACCAGGACACTTTCAACCTGTCATCATCCATGGGAAAGACCACGATGGCCTTATCCACTTAGATGCAGCAGGCAGGTGCATCTGGGCAGGGACTATGCCACAGACTTCGAATCTCTTTTCTCAATGGGGAAGAAAGAGGGAGTTGCTGTCTTCTCTTGTTCTACTAGGTCCCGGTCATGTGAGCAAAAGGTAGCCCATAGTTCTTTGGTATATAATGACTTTAGTTTTATGTTCTCCTCCAGTACAGTGGTCTGTGTATGTGCATGTATGTGTACATGTGTGTGNGNGGGGCTGTTCNTATGAGTTTAAGTGTAGATGTGTGGGCATGGGTAGACAAGATAGAGGTGCTGTCCCTCAAGCTGTCCATCTTTCTCTTTTGGGACAGAGTCTTTCACTGCCTTAAACTCTCCAGTAGTCTGTAGGCTGGCTTGTCAGAAAGCCATAACTGTCAGTCTCTCTCTCTCTCTCTCTCTCTCTCTCTCTCTCTCTCTCTCTCTCCGTCCCCAGCACTTCCCAGGGATTACAAGTGTACACCACCATACCTGGCTTTGTACATGTGCACTGGGGATTGAACATGTGTCCTCAGGCTTGTGTGGAAGAACTTCACGGACATAGCCATCCCCTGAGCCCTAGCCCAGCATGCTGGATTTTAACAGTGCTCTGTGAGAACAATATTTGTAGAAAAGTTGTCAATTATTTGCCACATAATGGGCATTTTCAACTTAATCTTCTAGCTTTATCTGAGAGCTCCTTCCCCTCCTTTGTATTAGGTGGTAATCAGATTCATAAGGAGAATGCAGATGNTGGGCTCTGTCAACAGAGAGATCAGCAAGTCTGTCCCACCTGTTCCCTGAGCCATTCTGTGATGGCTGAGTTTCTGATGAACACACACTTGCCTTTGGCTTGAATGGCCNCTTTATGCTGANTGTTGTCAAGTTCTTGAGGGAAAGTGAAGTATCATAGGTCTTTGACTATTTGTTAATGCTGTATGTATAAGAATATGTGAGCAAATTCTTGAGTCCTAGTCTTTGGCACTCTAGATAGAGACATTCATCTTAGCCTAAATAGAAGGCACCTGATCTCATGAAGCAGACTCATGGCTGAAACTGGGACAGGCAGGACAGGAAAGGCAGGTCCTTCTGTGTTTTCAGCAACTCAGTTTCTATGTCTGTCAGCTGTAGCTAGTGATGCTATATTAGATGGTTCAGATGATGAAACATCATGTTTAATACAAGGTATATGCTCAGCCTGTGATAATGTTCTATCCCACTTCTTTCTAGAAATGACAAGGTAAAGGCAGTTGTTCAAGGGAAATTAATGTGATAGAATATTTCTTCTTTGTCCCAACATTCACTAGTTCTCATACTTGATTTTCCCTCTGCTCCTGTGCTATTTAGTTCTTTTAGGCTGTAAACCCTGTCTCCACCCCCCTCCCTGTTTCAAACAGCTTCATTTCAGCTGTGCATCCCCTCCTGCCCCAAGGCCTTGGTGCTGCATGAGCAGACCCGAAGCTGAGAGCAGAGCATGGAGCCCGGCAGCACAGGCCACTTTCTGCTGCTGAGAAATCCGTTTCCTTCCCAGGGCACAGGCGTGCCTGTGAGGGATGTGGGAAATCATTTGTGAGAAGTCGTAATTAATGATCTGCTGGGTCTTGGCACCTATAAAGGAACCAGAAGGCCACTGGGAACTAGAAAGCTCTCTGGCATACGAGTTGTCCTCTGGAGACACTCTTCACTGAGGGAAGTAGGGACCCTGGGAAAGGAGGAGCAGGAAGATTTGGGTGGCTAGGTTTCTGTAGTTTTCAGGGCTGGTAATCATCTGCTTACCGTGCACAGCATCAGAGTGACAGTGACCTGAGTCCAGAGCCCTGGCACTTGAGAGAAACCATCCTGCCCTAAGAATTTATCTCTCTGCCTCATTCTGGAGTTTTTCTGGGTGTGTCCTTTCCTTGGGAATCTCAGTTTTGCCTCATTGTAAAATGGCGATGATGTCACATACTCTTCAAGGCTATTTGGATTGAAAATTTAATGATACCAGTGAAACATAGCAGACACTCAAAAGTCCTCTGAATAAAATCTTAAACTGAGAAGGCGTATCTCCCATTTTCAGGGTGAGTACAGCTTTGCGGGTAAAGTATATGAGTTGCAGACCCATAGATAATCNTAGACATTTCTGTGGGCAGAATGGACAGCTACCTGTAGTAGCAAGAAAATTACTGACAAATCATTCAGATACTTTATTTGTGATGTCAGTTCTTCTTTGGTGAAAATTAAATTGAGTTTCTAATGCAACTTGCTGCCTCTCAGTGAATTGGAAAGTGTCCACTAAGTGTTAATTTGCTCTTGCTTTGTTGCCACACTGTTTGGTAAATTCAGTGACTCCTCCTGTGCCCAGGGGCTGTTCAGTCCCTGCAGTAAGTTTTCCTTAGAACACCATCAGCTGGTCTTCTGTTTCAGTCACTTGGTATTCTCTGCACTGGAGCTTGCCATCCTGCTTTGAGTACCTTATTAAGTCANGCCTATAAATCAGCAGGCACANTGTCTGCACTCAGCAAGGAGTAGTGATGGTGTAATAATGAGAAGCNTTCCTGGTCGGTAATAATAACAGTATTTTGAAACTCTACCTCATCATGTTACAGATGGGGCTACATGATNCAGTATTTGCNGTATTGGCTAGTTCTGTATCAACTTAACTCACGTTAGAGTCATTTTGGAAGAAGGACCCTCAATTGAGAAAATCCCCCCCACCAGATTGGCCCGTGGGAAAACCTGTGAGGTAGTATCCTGAATAATGGTCGATGAGAGTGGGCCCAGACCATTATGGGTGGTGCTACCCCTGGCTTTGTGGTCCTGGATGATATAAGAAAGTTTGCCGAGCAAACCATGAGGAGCAAGCCATCAAACAGCATTTCTCCATGGCCTCTGCTTCAGTTACCACCTCCAGGTTCCTGTTCTGCTTAGGTTCCTGCCCTGCTTAGTTTCCTGTCCTGCTTGAGTTCCTGCCTTGGCGTTCTTCGGTGGTAGACTGTTACCTGAGATCTGTAAGCTTATGTGAACCCTTCCTTTCTCATGTTGCTTTTGTGTTCTATCACAGCAACAGAAACCCTTACTAAGACATATGCAGAGTTCTTGGCCCATGGTAGGCATGTTGCATTGTGGGAGATCAAGTGATGCTAGTCAC
>LZPO01056430.1:4975-16566 GCA_001675575.1 Neotoma lepida
AAAAAAAACTATGATAAAAGGAAGTCCTCAATTTTATTTATCACAGGGTTTCCTATTGATTAGCTATAGAAATTTTATTCAAATAAATCTTCATATAAAATCATGTATAAAATATATAAAAATCAGTTCCTATGTTGATGTTAGAGGGCTCCCCATAAACACCCACCCATGAACCCTTCAGCCTACATCATTACAAAAACACCTGAGGGGTAGCTACATGAGGCTCTCAAGAAAACAGTTTGAAAACCATTAGCTTATTGAAAACAAAACACTTTGAAGTAATTTGAAATAATGGTGAATCATTCACAACATTGCCAAATGTTGCCTTTGGCACAAATGAGAACTTGGATGTTTCTGTTGATTAATTAGCTATATGGTTCCATGAAAATAAGTAATGCAAATTTTAGTTTCTTTTCCAAAAATTTACTTTTATCATTACCTCAACAATGCCAAATATTCTTTGGCAATACCACCACTTCTTATAGTACAGCTAGAAATTAGACAGATGTGTTTAGTTAATCATAATCTTACTTATGGTTACTTTTCATTTATTTTACTAATTTGTCAAATGAAAATACTGTTTCATAAAGATGTATTCTCCCCATTTCATAGATGAGGGAAAATACTTGTTGAAGTATATATTGAACAGTATTATAGGACAAAAATTTATGATGAGGAATATTCTAGAAGTATCTTGATATCATAGTTATTTAAACTAGGAACCATTTCTAGCACTCTTTTCATCCAACAAACTTGAAAACATGACTATAAGATAAACTCTATGTCCACAGACTTTCATGCTCAAATAAGATAATTTTCCAAAGTAAATTAAAATTTCTTTTTTTAGAGAGCCTTTAGCTACCCACAAAGCCTTGGGCAATAAGAAATCCAGAGGTACCCTGATGACCCACACAAGCTTCACTCCAGATGTCAGGGCTGCCTCTGAATCCACACTTTCCAATGAACCTTTGTAATAGCTATTGCCCCAAATCCTGTACAAGTAGAAAGAAGCAAGAAACAAGAAAATCAGCAGGTGTTACCATGCAATTTCCCATATTTTTCTGTATCTATCATAGCTTATTGGAACCTCTTAATTGATGAATGAGGACTTTATCAAGCTTGGCAGGAGTCATAATGTCTCTGATTTTCCTTGAAATGTATCTGTCATGCAATTCAAAATTGAATAGCCAGTTTGGACTTTCACCAGAGACATGGCACTGACTTAAGACACTCTGAAGGGAATGAATGATTAATGCGGTTTATAGACAGGATAGTGCTTCTTCTGTCTCATGTGCTTTTTGTATGTAATCTCCAATGGTTCAAGTTCAGATGGATCTAATGAAAAAGGACTAGATGTTTTCCACCTTCGCTTCAGAGCATGCTGTACGATTTATCCACTGACAAAATGTGCTAATGAAATGTCACCTTGGACAGCTTGCTAAAGGATTGATGGGCTGAAAGTTTTGCACTTTATTTAACTTTTGCAGGAAAAATGAATAAGTCCTCCAAACTCTGTATGATATAGAGATCTATTACAGTTTACTAACTTAAGAAGTAGCTAGCTATGCCACTGATGGNATAGAGAACAGAGAGACATGTTGATAGGGTAAAGTTAATAAATAAGCAAATTGAAAGTGTTTGTGGTTTTACTATGATCCAATTCTAAATTATTGTCAAATTGAATTTTATGAAGGCATTTTCCTCTTTATACTCACATTGTTATCAATCTATTGGTCTATCAAGGAATACAAAACCTTAGACCTTTGCAGCACATCACAGTATCCTGTGTTCTTGATTTCATCATTATCAAATTCATAAGAGAAAAACCTGTTCTGAGACATTATAAATTCCTTCCATTTATATGTCTAACTATGTCTGTAGAGCATGAGACCTTTAATCCCTCCACTCATAAATTTCCATGTTTTCTAATCAATGGCTACTAGAAATCATTACAGGAATTGAAGATTGTAGACCAAAAATTAAGATGACAGAGGACATAAAACTATGTGTATTCAGAGAGCCTGTTGATACATGTGCAAGGGTAAAACACAAAGTGAACTCTAGCTGATAAACTCAAAGATGAAAGTGCAAGTTAACAAAACAAAATACTAAGATGGGGATAATGACATTATTATGATTTGTGCAAATATATGTTAGCCAAAATAAATACCTAAATAAATATGTGTTATATATTCTCTCTCTCTCCCTCTCCCTCTCTCTCTTCCTGCACACACACACACACACACACACACACACACACACACACAAATTTAAAATAAGCCAAAAGAGATCGTCTGTGAACAAATGCCTCACTTTATCAGGAATGGTAGATAGTAAAAGAAAAATAATAATTTATTTCTTAATCCAAGGAGAAAGCGGATAAACTCTGACAGGATAAGAAAGTTACCCTTAATCTATTTTCAGATTCCATTACTGTAAAAATGGAAACAATTGTATCATTAGAGTAGCAGCAGCTGATATGATAAGTAAACCTGCATAAGGCATACAGAATAAAACCTGCTGTCAGGCTGAGGAGGAAGAGAAGACTATCAAGAGAGCTGGCATATTCTGGCTTAAACTGTGTATTTGACTGTGCCCTTCTATAACTATAAAGCATGAGAGAAGGAGTAACAAACACACAGAAAGACAGACAGAAGCTGTGACAGGAGAGGAACAATGGGGCAACTTTGAACCCACTAAATTCCAAAANCATTTCAATATACTTTTATACCCAGCCCTGTACTCACAGGGGACAATCCCCCCAGTGAGGGAGAGACTCTTGGAAAATATTAAAAGTCTGTGTCTGAAGGTCACTAGGGAGATCAAAAACAGTTCTAGCTCAGAACTTCAAATTGAGAAATAGCACCGAGAAACAACTCTACTGTTCACTTGACATTAGCAGATCATCTCATAGTATCTTCCTTTTGGCAGTTTATAGACAAGATAAAACAACCCTTAAATATTATAGTCTTGGTTTCACCCTGGTGAGTTTTAGTAAGATAGTAGGCTCAAGCTTTCTTTTGTTGAGTAATGACTACTCCACAGTCCCTCAGTACTGGAGCTGCTTTTCTTAATGGAAGGCACATAACTACAGAGAGGGCAAGCAGTGATCAAATGGTAAAAATTCAATGAGAAACTGGGTACCAGCATGAAAGCAATGTGAATAAAAAATAGTGATTTTCCTTTCAAGTTCATGTTTTGAAAATCCAATCTAGGATTCTATAGCATTCATCTCTGCTAACTGACTCTGTTGATTCCTAGGTCTCTCAAACAGATGCCTGTATTGCCTTTGCAAATGACCATCCAAGAAGGCTCAATCCTTCCTTGCAGATAACTTGTCTCTTCCTGTCAGAAATCAGCAATATTTACACATGCACCATAGATTTCAATTGTGTAAAAACATTTTTTTAAAGATTTAATCTGGCCTTTCAATGTTTATAAGTCATAAGGCATACTTCTTTAAGTTTTTTCTTTATGACTCAGGCAAATAAATGTCAGAATATCAATTTTGAAAAGTGATTCAAAACATACCACTTATACCCAGTTAATCAGTATACTACTAAGCAAAATGGGTAACATGGGCATCAGAGATAAAACTTCCCATTTGAAGAAAATATAGTAGTTAATATTTATAGAAGTGTACATATAAAAATGATCAATGCACTTTACATATCTGCTACCCAGGTTTAATTAGCAAATTCTTCACACAATTCCAAGTATGTGTATTAAAGTCCTAAAAAAACTAATGGGTTGACCCTTATCTCAAGTTTTTAAAATACACAAGCATATGTGGACATGAAGCACCTACCAATTGTTCATATTGTAATTATTATTAATCTTTGAGCCAAAAATAATTATTTAACCCACTGTTTGGAAATGCATATACTACTACCATGTATAATTTATTTAGTTTGTTAATTTAATCCCATCCACTGTGTTTCTTTCATATTATGGTAATTTTCTGTTTTCCTTTGCAATATGCACTTACNCTTATAGTTTTCTTTCCTTTGAAAATTATAATACATCTAAAATTCTCTGTCTAGTTTTCTTTCCCAACTCCTGCTCTTCTTTCTCCTGAAACTCCTTNTTCCTTCCTCTTCTTCTTATTCGTATTATTATGGTCATCATTTTATCATTTGAGAAATGGTCTCCAGAGGATAGATTACAAAGTCCCACCTGAGTCCCCAAGCTTGANCTTCCTGTCTCTCCTCCCCACATGCCACGATTATAGGCATGTGCCACAATGTCTTGCTTATACTTATTAAGTTATACTTCCTCCTCTCTTTACAGTGTGGGTATTCATATTTCACAACTTATTAGGTCTGTCCTTAGAAATTATCAAACAAATAAACTCACAAAACAAAAGAAAATGAAAAGCACCATAGATTTAATTTTCAGTCTAGTCCATGAGTTTGGAATATAAGGCATAGAAATAAATTATGGTGTAAAAACAGAAAAGAATGCAATTTTTCTAAAAACAGATTGAAAATATTGTTTTGTTGTATTTGGTTGACAGCTTTTGGAGGCCTGTTCCTTTCTGAAGGGAAACAGATGTGCATGGATCTGGGGAGAGCAGAGTTGGAGGAGGGGAAATTTTTCTTAGGATGTATTGTATGAGAGAAGAATCTATTTTCAACAATTTAAAACAATCCTCCCTGTCAGTAGAAATGCACAAGTGGATATTTTGTGGGTATCTGGCAAAGGAACTTTGAAGGATATTTCTCTTCTGCTGGAACAATTCTGCTCTTTCCNTCTCTTTTGATCAGTGTACACTNTAGATAAAAACAGTCCAGTTCACTCCTATAATACATTCTTCAGAAATGAAAAAGAAGTGAGGAAGCTCACTCAGTANGATGAATTGTACATAGTGGATATGAAGCACAAGTGTTTCTCTGAGATTTCTGGCAGTACATTTGAGCATGAAGCACAAAACAAGCCTTAGTGTGATTTACAGGCTCCTAAAGATCATTCACTGACCCAGTAGATAGACGTGCACTAATAAAATTTTTTAAATATACAAGCATTCTTGATTCAAGAAACTAGAAATATTTTCCCCAAAGGCCTATATACTGAGGTCAGAAGTAAATGTTAAAAACATAATTTATTCCAAGTTCTTACAAAAAATATCAGAAATTCCAAGGGAGGTAATTCCTGAGATCTCTGTGGAGGAAAATAGTACAATGACAATAATTTATTAGACCAAGAAATGGGTGTCAGGTATTCAAGTTGCCAGATTTTATGACATGTTTTAGGCAAAATAAATAAATAAATGAATAAATAAATATGGTCATAAATATTTAATTTCATTCAACCTGGTTTTATCCTACATATTTCAGTNTAAACACAAAGACTATTTTATTGGAATATGATGAAAACATCCTACATACTGTTTTGATTCCTCAACTTCTCTGGAGTATGACAGATGACCATTTTTCAACCTGTGTTTGGAGTATTGGGTGTGTGGCAGGTGCAGCAGTAAGCTCCCTGCAGGAATGCTGCCCAGAGAACCTAATCCAGCCTTTAAAATATTTAAATATATGAAGGAAAAACAAGGACAGGTACCAATGACATCTTATCACCACANTCCTCAGAATGATGAAACCAAGTTGCAGTTACTAGTCACAACAAGAAAAATGAAACTTGAAATATGCAAGCCAGTTCAAGCTTTGGAATTCTACTTAATATTCACTAAAAGTATTCTAAAAATATCAGGTCCTGCACTTTACACTTTCATTGTGCATTTTCTGCCCCTTTAAAGTCGTGATTCACTAACTTTAAGCCAATGATGAAAATATTTCTATAGTTCACCAAAACAGATTGTAAGCAGGGATGAAAAGGGCATTTTAATGTGGTAATAATTGACTAAAGAATATTTCAGAATTAGGATAAAAGGGGAATCTCAGAACTTTCCTAAAGGGGTGGGCATACACTGAAACATAATGTAACTAGGGGACAGAGAGTTTCCATTTTACACTATTAATATCCTTGGTAAAAGAATTTAAAAACAGACTCATGGGTCATTTTACTAGAGATTGAAGAAAATAAAAAGGGGAAGTAAGTTGTCAATCAACAGCTGGCAAAAGGAGGGAGATGGAGAAGACAGGAAACCACACCATTTTGACTTAGAGTCAAAGAAAGCAAGCATGTTCAGCAATGGAGTAGGCAAACAGCTGTGTGCTGAAAGGGCGATGGACTTCAGAGAAACAGTGAGAAAGCCCAGAGTGTTGGGAAAGCATGCATAGGTAAGTATCTGTAAGAAAAGGAAGCAGAAAGAATTAGGGTGTGGGGTGCAGTTAGATGGCTCTGTAAGAAATGGGGATTGCTGCTAAGACTAAAGAGCTGAATTCTATTCCATGAACATATAGATGGAACAAAAAAATTGATGCCCTCAAGCTGTCCTCTGGCATGTTTGTGTACACACATAGATGCAGGCATGTGCACGCATGCACACACGCACGCACACACACTCAAAAGAAAAGGCAAAGTTATACCGAACTGAGTTACAATGTTAAATTCAGAATACTGGGAGGTTTAGTGGTGCTGCAAAGCAGATGTTATAAAAGCAACCTCGGGTGGGGGGAGCTACAGGAAAGGAAGTACATCATCTTACAAAAGGGTAATAATCATCATTTCTTNTCTTTCCTAGGCTTGCCTTCTGGTGAATCAGATTTTACTGGGAAATAAACCCATGGCCTGGTGAGAGACAGGCCAGTTGGATTAATTCTTCAGGAAGAAGACAATAATAAGTAATAAGTAATGTTTTAGTCTTTGGAGCAGATCACAATGCCATATCTCCAACAAGGTCAGAGATAAAACCCAGATTTCATTTTTTTTTCTTTCTTTCTTTTTTTTTTCTTTTGGACCAGGAGGATATGGCTTTCCATTAACAAGTCTCAACTAAACCCAGACATCTTTAAGAGTTACCAGGAAACCAGGAAGGGGGGTCCAACACAATTCATGAGGGCATAGTCCAACCTCTTTGGCCACCAATGTTACAAATTCCTATAACAATAAGATCTAATATAAATGCTGAGTGGGGAAACTGAACCAAAATGCTTCAACTTCATCATTAAAAAAAATAGATTCTAAGTAAATGCAAAATATTTTTCATTCTTATTTGGAATCTTTTTGTATTTGTTAATAAACATTTTTATTAATTTTCTGTGAGTTTTATAAATTTATTTTATATTTTGATCATATTCAACTCCAACTTCCCTTAACCCTTCCTCCCACATCCATCCCACTTTCCTAGTTCCTCCTGCCCACTTACTAACTCATGCTATTTGCATACCTTTGGGAGTAAGGCCAATCACTAGAGTATGGAAGACCTACTAGAAGGGACACTATTTAGAAAGAGAAACATGCTCTACTTCCTGTATAAGTTATCATCTGTCTAAATTCTTCTGTTAGGGATGAAGCTTCATGAACTACTTCCCACTCTCTGCTAGAATATTGACTGGCTCAATTTTTTTGCAAGTCTTTTACAGGTAACATAGGTGCTCTGAGTATGAGTACAAGCAATCCTGTTGTACCCAGATGACACTACTTTGCTATAGTTCTTCCCAAGCTCTGGTCCTGTTCCCTCTGCCATGAAGGTTCCTGACCCTTGTCNAGAAGTGTGGCATCTATAGCCTGGAACCTTAATGAGTAGTATGGCATATATACCTATTTGTGGCTGAGCACTCCACAATCTATTCTCTGCACTTNAGCCAGTTGTGATTTTCTGCATTAGCCACCTCTACTGAACAAAGACATTTCTCTGATGAGGTCTGAAAGTTACACTAATCTATGGGGACAAATAAATGAATGTAGAAGACAGTTTGCTACTGCATCCAACTAACAAAATAATTGTACAAGATCCATCGCCGGGGGCTGTGAGCAAACAAACCATTGATTCTGATCAGATTTGCAATATGGGGCATGTATTTCCTCCAATGAAATAGGCCATAAGTCCAACCAGAAAGTGATTGGTGATCTCCACAATATTCATGCTACTATGCTGAGANAAATGTCATTATTACAACTTACAGGATTCACAGCTGGGTAAGGCTGTTGTTGATATGCCCTGCCCCAATAGCCTGCACAGAACTTTCAGCATTATGAGATAGAGTGAGAAGGAAGGTCCTGGTCAGTACCAACTTGATCTCCATATCCTGTTGATTAATTGTTAAGTCTTCAAAAATAGGGTCTCATCATGATGGTCTAGTGGACAACCAAGAGCAATAGCTCACATAGTTTTGGAGGCCTCCAGGATGCCACTGAACAACTCAAGGGAAGTAGTCCACACTCAAAACTTATGGTTTCTGGTATTACCCTAATTCCCCTCAACTGTTAAGTGTAACTGTAATAAAATTATTTTGCATGAATATACTTATATACACATACATATACACACACACGTAATGTATGTATGTGCATGTATATATGTGGATATGTGAAGCTTATAAAATAGTTTCTATATGACATTTTTAAGCATGCTTAGTGTTAGTCATCCCTCTCACTAATCTCTCNTCTCTCTGACCCTTCTTTCCCTCTTCGTACTTATACCTCCCTCCTCATTATTTCTGTTTCCCGTTCATACAACCTATGTTCTACTACTCCCCTCACTTTTAAGATTTCTTACTTGTTCACACAAATAGACCATTTCAAGTTTACAAAATTTTTAGGTTCTCCATAGTAAGCACATGTACTGGAAAATTCAAAATTAAAATCCACCAATGGTTGAGAATGCTATGATTGTCTTTCTAGGTTCTTGCCAGCATTTGCTGACAATGCAGAGTTCAATTCATTGTAGAGAGTCCAACCCTCCTGTATCTATGGCTCAGGAAACATCATAGAAGAGAGGGGAAAAGAGATCACAATATTGAGAATGTCAGGAAGTCTGTTTAGTTTCATAAATTCCTTATATATTCTAGAAACAAATCCTCTGTCAGATGTTCAGCTGGCAAACATTTTTCCTATTCTGTAACCTACGTTTTCAGTTTCCTTTGAAGTACAGAAGCTTTTTCATTTAATGAGGTCCTGCTTTAAAAGAATACATTTTTTTTCATTGTATAAGTTAGGTGTTTTGCCTACAGGTATGTCTGTGCACCACAGGTGTGCCTAGTGCCCATAGAAACCAGAATAATGCATCAGATCTACTGGAACTGAGGTTACAGATGGTTATGAGACACCATGTGGGTACAGGAAATTGAACCTGGGTCCTCTGGAAGAACAGCTGGTACTCTTAACTGCTGAGCCATATTTACATTCAGTGAGGTCCTACTTTTGATTATTTGTCTTATTTCTTGGGTAACCAACAAATCACCCAAAGACTACTCAGAAAGTCTTTGTCTGAGCCTATATCCATAGGTATGTTCTCCACTCTTCTAGAAGTTTCACAGTTTCCAGCATAACATTAAGNTCTTTGATCAATTTTTTAACTTATTTGTGTGCAAAGGTAGAGAAAAGTATCGTTTTATTCTTTTGTAGGTATCCAACCCAACCTACCCCAAACACACACCCACAGTTTGTAAAAAAATGCTTTATTTTCTAAAAGGTATGTGCATATATTTGACATCTTTGTAAAAAAAATTATATGGTTGTAGTTGCAGGTCCTTGATTGTATTCTATTGGTAAATGTGTCTGTTTGCATATCAGTATCATCTTGTTTTTATTACAATGGCTTTGTAGTATAACTTGAAATGAGAAGTACAAAGGTATGATAATACCTCTGGCACAGCTTTACTGTTTGTGATTACTTTGACTATCTGAATTTTGTATTTTAATAATAAATTTTATATTTTATCTTAATTTCTGTGAAAAATTGTGCGGTAATTTTGATGCATATTGAACTGAATGTCTAAATTTCCTTTTGGTAGGTTAGCCATTTGCATATTAATCCTATCAATCCAGAATGAGAGGAGGTCTTTTCATATTTTGGCATCTTCTTCAGTTTCTTTCCAATGTGTCTTCAATTTTCATTCTACATGTCTTTCACTTTGTTAGATTAATGCCAAAATATTTTGAGGACAATTTAATTCAATTATTATCCTGATTTCTTTGTCAATATTATTGTCATTTGTTTATATGAAAGCTACTGATTTTTCTGTGTTAATTTTCTGCCCTGTTACTTTGATGAATAAATTTATCAACTGTAGGAATATTATGGAGGAGTCTATTGCATCTTTCATGTATAGGGTAGTATCATCTGCAAATAAGGATACTTTGTCTTCTTTCTTGTATCTCTTTTATCTCCTCTTATGTTATTGCTCTAGCTGGGACTTCAAAACTATATTTAACAGAAATACAGAGCAAAAAAGTCCTTGTTTTGATCCTTATTGTAGTGGAAATACTTCAAGACTTATCCATTTTGCATGTTGCTGATTGGGGGCTTGTTGGATTTGCCTTTATTATGTTGACTATGCCCACTGTATCCATAGATTTTTTCCAGGACTTTTATGATAAAGTGAAGTTGGGTTTTGTCAAAGTTGTCTTCTGAATCTATTACGACAATTATGTTTTCTGATCTTGAGTCTATTATGTTCTAAATTTCATTTATTGATTTGCATTTGTTAAAACACCCAGNACCTCTGGAATGAAGGTCACATTATCATGGTAGATGATATTTTTCATTTAATCTTGAAATCAGTTTTCAGGATTTTTTTTTACAATTATTGAATCTATGTTTATCAGGGAGATTGGCCAATAATTATATTTTGTTTCTTCCATATTTGTCTTGAATCTGTGTATCAGGATAATATTAGCTTCTTAAAACAAATGAGGAAAGGACTTTTCCTTTGTCTTTCATAAGAAATAATTTGAGAACTATTGGCATTATTTCTTCTTTGTAGAAACCTGTGCTGAATCTCTCTGCCTTGGGCCCTACTTAAGTGGGAGATTTTAAATTTTACTTCTACTTCATTGCTCGGTATGGATGNGTTTAAATTATTCCTTTCATCTTGATTTACCTTTGGTAGGTCATATACATTTCCTTTATATTTTCAAATTTANCACACTATAATTTTTAAAATATGTCCTAATGACTCTCTGAAATTCCTCAGTATCCACTGAAATTTCTACCTTTTCATATGTAATTTTACTAATTTGAGCCTTCTCTCTTTTGATTAATTTGGCTAAAAGATTGTCAATTTTGTTCTTGATTTCTTTTTTAAATGAATTGTCTGTCATTCGGTGATATACTGTTTGGTTTGAAGTTAAATTGAGTACTTTCTGAAGTTTACATTTCTGTGGATGTCCAGCTTGCTTTCAGAGTTGTCAAAAAGAAAGTATGCTCTTTTATAAATTTACCATATTTATTGAAAATTGTTTTGTGTCCTAACATGTGGGTAATTTTGGCTTACTGATAAGAATGTGTATTCTTTCATGTTTGAATGGGATGTTCTGTGAATATCTGTTAGGAACTGCTGGATTATGATGTTACTTAACTCAAGTGTTTCTTTGTTATTGGTGGTGGGGTTTTTTTGTTCATATTGTATGTTTTGGGTGAGAGTGGAATATTGAATTCATCTACTCAAACTGTGTTGTGGTTAATCTGTGGTTTTGGATGTAGTGGGATATCTTTTTATGAAGGGTGCTTCTGTGCATATATA
>LZPO01056432.1:6010-19181 GCA_001675575.1 Neotoma lepida
CCCGCCAAAACACAGCTCCTCCCCTGGGCCTATTTAAGCAGCATCCCCGAGACTAGCCGCTCTCTTCCCTCTGGTCTCCCGCCCTGATCTCCTGTCTGTGGGGCCCGGGATGGTTCGTGAATTAAACCTGGCCTTTCCTCACCTGTCCTGACTCTGATTGCTGTGCAGAGAAACTTATCAGCAGGCATGGTAGAGAGTATCTGTAATCACACACCTTGACCAAGACAACTTATTAAACAACTTATTAAACAACTTATTAAAAAGTTGTTTAAGTGGGGGCTCAGTCCATTTTCATCATGGTGGGGAGTGTGGTGGCAAGCAAACAGGCACAGTACTGGAGAAGTAGCTGAGAGCTTTACAGCCTGATCCACAGGCAGCAGGAAGAAAGGAAGNAACAACAAGGCCTGGTGTGGGCTTTTGTAAGCCCAAAGCCCACTCCCAGTAACACACCTCCTCCAACAATGCCACACCTCCTAATCTTTTCGAAATAGCTCATCCACTAGGGTCTAAGCATGTAAATATATGATTGAAATCACAACAGAAAGGATGCTGCAAGTGTTTGTCTATCATTAAGAAAAGTGGCAAGGGGCTCAGCTGTTAGGAGCACTTGCTGCTCTTTCAAAGGACCAGAGTTAGGTTCCAAACACTGAGGCTGGATCTCACAACCACCTATAACTTCAGTTTCTGGGGATCCCATTCCCTCTTCTGGCCTCCTCGGGAACCCAAACACGTGGATATATATATTCACCCAAACACATAAATAAATAATAAATCATAAAAGAAAAACAAGATGCNAAAATGGCAGGCATGGTAGAGAGCACCTGTAATCACACAGCTCCTACAGTAAGATGGGAGTCTGCGGCAGGAAAATTCCCAAAAATTCACAGGCCAACGAATCTGGCATACACAGCCATGAAAAATAAAGATTTCCTGCCTCAAGATAGGAAGTCAGGGCCAATACTTGAGGTTGCCGTTTGACCTCTGTTCGTGGAATATGGCACCTGCAGTCACATTCATATACACATGATAAACAAATAAACTCTCTTTCAGTCTATCTCTCTCTAAATCTCAATCTCTCTGTGTGTGGGGGTGTGTGGGCATTTGTGAGTGTGTGTACACACAAAAAAAATGGCAAAAAGAAAGCTTTGAGATACAAAGAATGTCTAATAACAACCCTAAAATGTTTGTAAAACAAGACAAAGAATTCCTTTGATCATATGACTTATGCACAATTCCAAAAGCCTCATTTTCCCTACATCCATCATCCCCAATCATCTTTCCTGACAGGAGCAGAACAATTTTCCAAAGCACAAGTATGATTGAGACACTGACAATAAAAATCTTTCCACTGTACATTGCCCTCAAGCCAAACTCAAGAGAACAAAACAAAACATCAAAACAACCTACTTGGCTCTCTTTCAAGGCCTCTTGAAGGTCTGTCTTCCTGCTTTACTGCTCAATGGTTCTCAGTAGGAGTCCTTCATTCCTGTCNGGTTAGGTACTCTCTTTCCCGATTGTAACTGTGTTCACCCTACCAACTTAAGCCAAATCCTGCCTGTTCCATATGGCTAAGGCAGACATCCCCCTCTCTTCATCCTCTCTTCAGTGACACCTTCCTGGTTAGGAGCTGAGAGAAAGCTCCTCTGCCCTGTTCACATTTGACCCCCGAGAGCAGTGTCTATAATCATGCCCACCTTCCTCTGGATGATGANTGGTATCTCTGGCATCTCTGTGGAGCATTGCACAAGGTTGTCATCCATCAAGTATGCAATAAAGAAATTACTGGTCCTTAGGTNATGAAAAAATCTAGATTTGTTTCTATAGCATGAAAGCATAGCTTCGGAGATAAACTGTTTTGGATTTGAAAATATCATGAATAAACAGCTATATGTCTACACAGTGTGGACAAATTAACTACTAAAATCATATTCAGTAGAAACCATGGATTGTCCAACAATATTTTCTTTTCCTCACAACTTCCAACCCCAATTGTTAACACACAGAAGCCAGTTAGCCACATTTCCCCATCCATCAATCCTGGGTGCAGCTTGGCCAGTAAGTTTTCTCCAGAGTGTATGTAAATTAAAATGTGTAACTTCCTGTGTTACTTCCTGAAAAAGAAATAGGTTTCTCTCTTGCATTCTTTGTTCCTTCCAGTGGTGGGCCANACGGNCAGGATGGTTTTGATGATGAGAGCAAGACCTGAGCCACAGACTGGGGAAGGAAACAGGAAGAGCATGTGATCTCAGCCCTGCAAACAGATCCACCCACAAGCCAGGTCTCCCCACCATCCCTCGGATATTTATGGGATAGTGAAAAACACCTGAACTCTTCTTGAACCAAACACACTTTTTTTTCCTCTTTGTCATTTTGTTACTACAGCCATACACCTTGAAAAATGTACGAAAGAACAGTAATAAAATTCGAACAGTTATTCTGAACGAGGATACTGAAGGTAGCTTTCCTCAGGAACTATTCTCAATAATTATTTTGATTTATTTGGTTGAATTCCAAAAGAGTGTAATAGCCAGTGTTTATAATGATAGCCGTTAGTCATCCAAGAAAAGGTTAATGCCCAGANTAACCTTTGTAAGAAGGAAAGTAGCTGTTTGATACNCTTTAGAGAAATTATTTTAAAAATCATTCAGATTTGAAAGAACATTGTATTTAACAGAGAAGTATCAAAATCTCTCTGGGAAACTGAACTGATCATAATGATGGAATTTTCTTTGGATACTTTTTTTTAAGATTTATTTTTATTTTTAAAATTATGTGTCTGTGTTTGTGGAAGCCGGGAGAAGGAGTCTGTGTGTGTGTGAGTGCATGTGGCCACAGATCCAGAAGAGGGTCTTGGATCCTCTGGAGCCAGAGTTAAAGGCAGTTGTGAACTCTCCAACCTGGTGCTGGGAACTAAACTCAGGTCCTTTGGCAGAATGGTATGTTCTCTTGAAGGCTGAGCCATCTCCCCAGCTCCCTTTTCCTTGGGGAAGAAGATGCTTTCTAACGTTTTTTCACAGGAACATTACTAAATGATATTAATAACGAAGTTCTCTAAGGGGACACATGTTTATCGGGGATGCTTGACAGTTAGCAGTGCAGCAAGCGGGCCTGCAGATATCTGAAGACCATATGTAAGGTATTCATGTTCAAAACATTTGGAGTCTCCATTCTGAGTTTTTGGTAGAGTAACTACAATGAGGTTCTCTAGTCGTATCAACTACAAAGCTAGACAAGCAAAAAACAACAGTTTTAATACACTAGGCAAGAGACAGCCCAGGCCAGTCATCTAGAAAAGCAGAAAAGCAAGTGGGAAAACTTGTCTTCGGTGTTTTTCTACAGAAGAGGGTGTATCAAGAAGAGCACCAGAGTCATGCTCAGCAGAGACCTAAACTCAGGAGTGACACTGCNTAGAAAATTGAAGGAAAGTGCTTATCGAGAGAAAACTGTCTAGACAAAGCTTTCCACACAAAGTTAAGGGTACCCTGTGTGAAGCCAATCTCTGCAAGGCCAGACAAGTGAAAACGTGAGAGCAGTGATTCCTGAGCACTTCCCAGAATTCACATAGGGCAAAACGCAGCCAGAGTACAGGATTCTTGGAGAANGCATGCTATGTCAAGAAGCTAGCCTAACACCGAAGGAAAGCAAACTCCAGAGTCACTAACACACCACCTGGTTGCCTCCAAGAGAAAGTCCAACTGTTCTTAGAAGAACAAAGCAGAAAATCCCTAGACAACTTCAAACATTAAAGACAAGGCAGCACCATTCATTACCAGAGAATAAAGTAGTCAATACATCTAGAGAGACAGAAATGAAAGCAGGGACTTTTAGTAAAAGGCTTTTAAAAAAATATGCTAAGAGGATGAAAAGACACNTTATGATTAGAGAATACTATGAAGAAGAAACCACTGTAAGGTCTAGAGAGTAAAACACAGACTTTTCAATGGGAGGTGCCATGGCTGGGATTCTCAGTAGACTGGACACTGCAGAAGAACAGAATGAGGACTTGAAGACAGTGATGAAAACTCCCAAAGGGCAGATCAAGAAGGCAGACACACAGGGCACTACGAAGCAGAGCCTCAGAGGTGGAAAGTGGATCCAAGATCCAAAGATGAGGGGTCCAAGGGAGAGAAAATGAAGGCAGAATCCACAGGGGGTGGGAGGACGGAAAATATCGAACGAAAATATATTTTTTTTANGATGGAAGTTANGTAAACACAAACATTTGCCAAAAATCATTAGCATGTTGATTAAATGGGTTAAGGTCACTGACACTTTCAACTTATAACTCAATAAAATTGATNAAATTGTTTTAGACAAAATAAAATCTCCATTGAGAACTGAATTTGCTTTAAGGGTTAGGAGATATAAGATAAGCCATAGAATGTAGGAGGACCTGGCCAGAGCATTTATAGTGTGAATTAAAATGTCTTGCAGAAGTATTTACATTGATCATATTAAATTATAATACAATATAATATATATATATATATATGAATTCAGATTTTTTTTAAAGTATTAGTTTCTATTACTTTTCACTATTTTCTTTTCGGAAGTTAAGACATTTGTTGTGACCTGTTTCAAGATTATTATCTAGAGATAGAGAAAAGGAAATTTCTTTACAAAGTATCATTACTACATAGCATATTCAGCCAGCACATATATACATATATAAATTTAATGTTATATCAACTATCCATGTAAGATGGGAGATGGCTGTGGTAATCTAGCATTTGAGTTTCTCCTATACATGGTGTTTGCAGATCCAGTCCCAAAACTTTCAAAAGCTAATTGACTAGCAATAATACAGTAAACGCATAACAAAAAAGTCAAGTTGTTAGTATATGGATGGGGCCAGACATCAAGAATGAAAATGCTGAGCAAACAACATTCCCTTGTGTTCTTTCTCTTCTATTCTGAGTCCTGTTACCATTATTTCCCCTGATTANTGAGTTATTTGAACTTAAGTAGTCTATTTCTGTATCTGTTAGAAATGCCTTCATTTGTAGATAATAGAAATTCATCCTATATGTTGNATAAATCACAAGAAGAAGCTCTCTTATTAAGAAGTCTGGAAGTACTTGTCCCAAGTTGTCTTAATTAGGATCTATTGCTGTGATTGAAACACCATAACCAAAAGCAACATGGGAAGAAAGGGTTTATTTTCCTTATGCTTCCAGGCAGCAATCACCGAGGGAAAGCAGGGCAGGAACACAGAGGCCGGAGCTGACTCAGACCATGGGAGAGTTGTTCTCAGTGACTTGCTCAGCCTGCTTTCTTACAGCACCACAGCCACTGGTCCAGAGATGTCTGCACTCCACCATCAATCTCTAATTAAGAAAATGCACTATAGGCTTGCCTACAACCCGATTTATGGAAGCATTNTCTCAACTGAGGCTCCCTCCTATCCTATGACTCTAGCTGGTGTCAAGCTGACATAAAACTGGTCTAGCTGCAAATGCATGAACTCAGGAACTCTCCATNCTTTCCATTCTATCCTATGAAGCATGCTGTAAGTGGACTTTTCCTTCCCACCTGCCAGTTCCCNAATAACTGACACGGAGACTTAATATTATAGATGCTCAGTCAATCGCTCAGGCTTGTTACTAACTGGNTCTTACAACTTAGAATTAACCCATTTCTGNTAATCTATGTATTGCCATGTGGCTNGTGACTTTACCTGTCCTCCAGCATGTCTTGCTCCCCCTGNGTCACCTGCTGAGCCCTTCTTCCTCCCAGTGTCCTTAGTCTTGTTCTCCCACCTAACCTTGTCCTGTCCAGCTATTGGCCAGTCAGTTTCTTTATTAAATCAGAGTGACAAATCTTCCCAGTGTGCAAAGGGATTATTCCTTAGCATCATGCTAACATGTTATGCNTAGGTTTCTGTGGCCCTTTTCACATCATCATGAGGTGAAGGTCCTCGTTGGAGAAGAAATCAAAAGAAGACATCATAATTCTTCTATTCACTCTTGTCTACCAAGAATTTTTTCATAGATATTCTCAGCAAAGCAGACTTATGTTTCTATCNCTGTTTCTCTTATTGAAAATAGATTTTTTTTCTCACATAATATATCCTATTATGGTTTCTCCTCCCTCTATGCCTCCCAATTCCTCCCGACATCCCCTCCCATCTGGATCTACTCCCTGTCTGTCTCTCATTAGAAAAGAACAGGATTCTAAGGGATAAGAATAAAATAAAACATAATAAATAAAGTATAATAAAGTAAAATGATTAAAATGAAAATTAACACATCAGAATTAGACAAAATAAACAAACAGAAGAAAAAGAGCCCTAGAGAGTGCACAAGAATCAGAGACTCACTAGTTTGCACACTCAGGAATCCCATAAAAACACAAAACTGGAAACCATAATATATAGGCAGAGGACCTGGTGCAGACCCATGCAAGCCATATGCATGCTGCTTCAGTCTCTGTGAGTCCATATGAGCTCTGATCATGTTGATTTAGAGAGCCTTGCTCTTTTAGTGTCCTCCGTCCCCTCTGGCTCTTACACTCTTTTCGCCTCCTCTTCCACAGGGTTCCCTGAGCCCTGAGGGGAAGCATTTGATGGAGACATCCCATTTAGGGCTGAGTGTCCCAAGGTCTCTAACTCTCTGCACAGTGTCTGGCTGTGGATCTCTGTATTCATTCCCATCTGTTGTGAGAGGAGCTTCTCTGATGATGGCTGAGCAAGGCACTGATCTATGAGGAGAGCAGAATATCATTAGGAGTCGTATTATTGCTACAATTTTTTTTTTTGGACTAATAGTATTTGTTTTTACCCTAGGTCTTTGAGCTATCTACTCTCAGGACCTTGGTCACCAAAGCAGTGTCAGATATGGGTTCCATCTTGTAGAGTGAGCTGTAAGTCAAGTCAGATATTGGTTGGTTACTCCCACAAGCTTTGTGCCACCATTGCCCTAGCATATCTTGCAGGCAGGACACCATTGCAGATCAAAGGGTTTATGGCTGAATTGCTGTTTACATTTCTCTTTTGGTAGCTTGCCGAGTTCCTTCCTGTACCATAGGGGTGAAGGCTCTATGTGAGCACTGGCTCAACATCTCCATGTTCAGTGAGTCGTGTAGGTGCTGTCTTCAGCAATGGGGCCTTGCCATCAGTTTGTGGAGAGCCATCTATAGCCTAGGTTGTTTGGGGATTTCCCTGGGAACCTTTTGGCCAACAGCTCAATTAAATTTTTTATAGAAATTATTCTCAAAGCAGCCTTGTGCTTCTCTCTTCTTTCTCAGAACAGAAACATGAGATGATCCCTGTGACTAGCAAAGGAGAAGGGACTTGTGTGCTGGTCAGTTACAATTATCCTTTGCTGCTGGGAGTTTGGCATAGTTTTCTATATATGTTGTAATTCTTCTTCTAACCTCTTCAACCCATACCTCAAAATAACATTTACATCTATAGCAAAAGTAGGAGAGGAAATAACAGTANTGTCTACAATAATTATCAAAGTGAGAATCCAGAAAGACAGGTAGAGCATACCACTGCCATCCCCACCCNACACAAAAGGAATCTAAATGCTTCATAATGGATCTGCCCANCCCACATGCTCTGCCTTTCTGTGCTAATGGAATTCAAATGGAAGATGCAGAAGCAGCTGCCATTTGTGTCTTTTATGAGATTCTCTTTAAGAACATTCTGCAGTTTGGACAAGATGTAACACTTCAGGGGTTCCAACCTCTAAACCTTCTAAACTCAGCCTCCTGAGTGTTATAAACTGGGTACTGTTTCTTACGTTACTGCTCAGTAGAACTTACACAGATTAATTTCTGCTTCTTATCTTCCCCTCCATAGCTATTTGTATTATTGATCCTGCTAGGGTTTATATTCATGGGATGTAGGCACCACAACAAATACTTCTGCATACTGTGAGGAAAAAGTATAATGATAATTGTTCGGGTAGAAGCTCCACCTCAGTCCCCCTCCCCCATCTCTCTCTCCAAACCCTGCCTCATCTCACAAAACCTGCCAAATGGCAGCTCCTCCCCCAGAGATACTCAAAACCACACCTACAAGGTATTTAAACCACACCCCAGGGAAAGGTCATGTGGTTTTTTGGTCTCTTCTCCCTGTCTCCTCTGTGGTGACCAAAAGATCATCTGGGAGCTTTTTACTCATTAAAGTCATTTCTTAATTCAGTTTGATTTGGATTACTGTGTCGGTGGAGAGGCTTAATATCGGGTCTGGAAACTTTTCAATAATTTCAAAGAAAAAGCAAGAAATGTGTTGTTCCATTTTAACAGATTTTAAAACAGGAGTCAAATGGAAGGTTGGTCTTTTAAAAAGATTTTATTATTTTTATTTATTTTTAAATATTTTATTTGGTGTGTTTGTGTGTGCACTCACACACATGATGTTTGTGTGTGTGTGTGTGTGGGGGGGGTTATCACACTCCAGAAGAGAATATCAGATCCCGAGGCTGAAGTTACAGCAAGTTGTGAATCACATGATGTGGGTGCTGGGAANTGAACTTGGGTCCTTTAGGAAGATCNAAACCACTCATAACTGCGGAGCCATCTTTCCACACCATTTTTGTTTTGAAATATGTGTTCATGTGTGTGCCTGAATGTGGGTTTGTGCACATGAGTGCAGGGCCAAACGAAGCCAGAAGAGGGCATTTGATCCCCTGGAGCTGGACTTAGAGGAGGTTGTATGCTGGAAACTGAATTTTGGTCCTCTGGAAGTTAACCACTGACCATCTCTGCACAGTTAACCACTGACCATCTCTACAGCTGTCTGCCTCCAAGATTATTGTTAACTGTTTAACAGATGTTCAGAGGTTTTCAGTTCCCAGTGCACCACACTGGACGCGTATTGCTCTGTTTACCAGCTCTCTTATCTTGTCTCTGACATCAGTGCACTCACTGTGCCCACCCAAAGCCATTCAAGTTTGTTAATCCCTACTTTTTGTTGATAAATCAACATAAGTAAATAAAGAACAATTTCCTATTTGTAAAAAACCTTTGACTAGTTCCAGAACAATCTCTAAAACAGGTCACACACTCTTTTCCAAGACAATAAAATTATTGTAATGCTGCCCTAGAAATTCCTGGTTGATCTTATTTCACTGACAGNTGCTTCTAAAGTGGGAAAATAAAAGGATTTATCATGTATTTGTTTGACTTTTAAGCTAAGTGATATTTATGGCCATATTGGGTAATCCATTATTAAATGGTGATGCACACTTCATACTCTAATGATCAGTAATTATGTACTTTGAAATATATTTTAAAATATTAAAACNCCTAATGAAAATAATTAATAACTCATATTACACATAAACTTTACAGATATCTTAAAAATATCAGACCCATTTATAAAAACTTTACAAATAATGTAGGAAATGCTATTTTCTACTAAAAAAAATCCATATATACTCACAGAATGACAGGAGAAATCCACACTCATTATCTAGGGTATTAAATTTCCAAGACCAAATTCTTTGCTTAAGAAAACNGACCTTTACAAATGTCAAAAACTTAATACCTTAGAAAATGTTGTGTCACAATTTAAATAAATGGAAGAATTTGGGAATTTGAAAGAAATGCTAAGTAGTTCCAATTTCTCTCCCCCCTCCCCCCTCACTGGACCGCTATGCCATAGTTCAGTTTATGCTAATGTTCTTACCAGCTGTGTGGATTGGAGTTCCCCAGGCAACAGTGAGCTTCCAGAGTTGCATTCTCTGCTCTCCTACCAGCTCTCGCTTGGTTTGCTACTAGAAGCTATNTTTTCCCTCCTAATGTACATCTTCTTCTCTGCAGGCCTAGCCTGTGGTACTTCTATTTTCTCTTTTTTTATTTTTCTAAAAAGATAAGCAAAGGTAAATACAGCTNATCTTTTGGGGACTTGTCCAACTTCAATATTCCTTCATCAAATCTTAGAATCTTTTCTGTCAGTCCTTTTATTTATATTAACATGTGCACTTTAAAACGGAGACAGTAGGGGCTGGAGAGACGGCTCAGCCATTGAGAGCACTGGCTGCTCTTCCATGTGACCTGGATTCGAGTCCCAACACTCATACTGCGGCTCACAACCACCTGTAACTTTAGTTCCAGGGGATTGAAGGTCTTCCATGCAGGTGGTGTACAGACATACAACCAGACAAAATACCCATACACGTAAAAATCAAATTATTTTTAAAATTGAAATGTCAGAACTAGGTGAAAGGGCACAATAATATAATATTTTACCCGATGCATAATATAGCGGTATAAGAACATTTATCCCATTTTGAACTTCTGCCTTAAGGATAGGTAAAGTGATATTTAATTATTTTTAATANTGTTGAACCTGAAAGTGAAAAAGTAAACATTAAAAATCTGGGGTGGGGGCCAGGGGCATTGGGACGCTGTGCAAAACACAGCAGCCNCACACNCGCAGCTGCAGAGCACCACTGCGCATGCNCAGACTTTCCTCAACGGTCGCTGAACGGGTTGTTAAGGGACTTCTTTTCCTTGATCTTTGGCAACCGAGCAGCCTGCAGCCATGGCCATGGCCAACGGTGCCAAGGTGGACTCAGANACCCTGCAGGTGCTTCAGGACGTGGCCAATCGCCTGCGAATCCACTCCATCAGGGCCACGTGCGCCAGCAGCTCNGGCCATCCCACATCGTGCTGCAGTGCGGCAGAGATCATGGCTGTGCTCTTCTTCCACACCATGAGGTACAAACCGACAGACCCAGAACACCCCGACAACGACCGCTTCGTCCTCTCCAAGGGCCACGCAGCACCCATTCTCTATGCGGTCTGGGTGGAGGTGGGCGGCATCTGTATATCAGACTTGCTGAACTTGCGAAAAATCCACTGCGATCTGGAGGGTCATCCCACCCCTCGACTACCGTTTGTTGATGTGGCAACAGGGTCCCTTGGGCAGGGACTGGGNGCTGCCTGTGGAATGGCTTACACCGGCAAGTACTTTGACAAGGCCAGCTACCGCGTGTTCTGTCTCGTGGGGGATGGTGAGACTTCGGAAGGCTCGGTCTGGGAGGCCTTGGCCTTTGCTTCCCACTACAACTTGGACAATCTCGTGGCCATCTTTGATGTGAACCGCCTGGGACAAAGTGGCACNGCACCCCTAGAGCACTGCACAGACATCTATGAGAAGCGCTGCCAGGCGTTTGGGTGGAACACTTACTTGGTGGATGGTCACGATGTCGAAGCTCTCTGCCAGGCGTTTTGGAAAGCAACTCAAGTCAAGAACAAACCTACTGCCGTGATTGCCAAGACCTTCAAGGGTCGGGGTATTCCAAATATTGAGGATGCAGAAAACTGGCATGGAAAACCCATGCCGAAAGACAGCGTTGATGGAATTGTCAAATTAATTGAGAGTCACATACAAACAAGCAGAAATCTCACACCAAAGCCCCCTATTGAAGACTCACCTCAGATCAGCATCTCCAGTGTAAAGGTGACCTCTCTGCCTGCTTACAAACTGGGCGACAAGGTAGCTACCCGAGAAGCTTGTGGCTTGGCTCTGGCTAAATTGGGCCACGCTCATAAAAGGGTTATTGTTCTAGATGGTGACACAAAAAANTCCACTTTTTCTGAGATATTCAAGAAAGAACACCCCGAGCGTTTCATAGAGTGCTTTATTGCTGAACAGAACATGGTAAGTGTGGCGCTGGGGTGTGCCACACGAGGACGAACTATTGCTTTTGTTAGCACCTTTGCTGCCTTCCTGACCCGCGCTTTTGATCAGATCCGAATGGGAGCCATCTCCCAAACCAACATCAACTTTATTGGTTCCCACTGCGGGGTATCTATTGGAGAAGATGGGCCTTCCCAGATGGCCCTGGAGGATCTAGCCATGTTCCGAAGCATTCCCACCTGCACGGTTTTCTATCCAAGTGATGCTGTCTCCACCGAATATGCTGTTTATCTAGCAGCCAACACCAAGGGAATGTGCTTCATTCGGACCAGCCGGCCAAAAACTGCAGTTATTTATGCTTCCGAAGAAAGCTTTGTGATTGGACAGGCCAAGGTGATCCGCCACAGTGCAGATGACAAGGTGACGGTTATTGGAGCAGGAGTTACTCTACATGAAGCCTTAGCGGCTGCTGACAACCTTTCTCAACAAGGTATTTTTATTCGTGTCATTGACCTATTCACTATTAAACCTCTGGACGCTGCCACCATTATCTGCAGTGCCAAAGCCACAGGTGGCCAGATCATCACAGTGGAAGATCACTACCGAGAAGGTGGCATTGGGGAAGCTGTGTGTGCAGCCATCTCCAGAGAGCCTGACATCGTTGTTCATCAGCTTGCAGTAACAGAAGTGCCTCGAAGTGGGAAACCTAGTGAATTGCTAGATATGTTTGGAATCAGTGCCAGACACATTATAGCAGCTGTGAAAGATACCTTAAAGAAATGAACTAGCCCATTTCTTAATACACCAAGGCTGTTGGCTTTGGTCTTAAACACTGGTATCTTTGTGTTATATTGATGTTTGTTGTTATAAAAAAAAAACTCTTATATAGTTCTGCTGTTTTAAAAGCATTGCTGTGTAATACCTTCATTTCTAATAATAAGACAAAAAAAAAAACCTTGAGCTAACTTTCTGTTAAACTGACAAATGCCACTCGTTTTTTAGTTGTTAAAGTGAATTATACATTTTTAAGTTGCAAAATAGACAACAAAGCCACCTAATTACAAAGTTTTCTGATAAGACAATAATTAGTGTCCTGGGGTGAAGATAATGTGGATAATGCAGCTATAACTATTTCTCAAATGTGTATTGTTTTCTTGTAAGTTAAGGGAACATGAATTAAATTGTAGATTTCATTAGCCCAGATCCTGAAGCAAATTTGAGCATTTGCGTAATGGCATTGCCATGCCACGCCTTCTCTTTTCTGGGTGCTATTTGATGATGGCATCTCCTCTGCAGTTTGTCCACTTCATGTCCCTTTGGCAGGGACAGCTCTCTCGAGTACCACTTTTCTATAAAGAAATGGCTAGTTCCAGTTTATTACATATTAATCCGTTGTTTTGTGAAAGTGGTTTTTGTTTTTTTTATTATTTGTCTTCTGAGAATAATAGATGTGATAAAGATTTTTAAAATGAGCTGTTTGATGTCTGTTGTGTGTATGTGACTGCCTTCTCCCTGATATAGCTGTGGGTATGAAGAAACTTGTCTCTAACTGTAGGCAAGAAAAGCAAAGAGGTC
>LZPO01056435.1:11026-23724 GCA_001675575.1 Neotoma lepida
GTGTGTGTGTGTATCTACAGGTGCACATATGGTGAAGTGTCAACTGTGCACTGGGAAAATGGACATCAATTGTGGGCAAGTAAGATCACAATCCTTTCAGAGGCTGGAAGCTCTAGACACTCCCTAGAAAGGTGCTATTCCAACTACCTCAGGCCAGCCCTTTACAATGCATGCACTAAAGAATACCATCTGGACTGGAGAAGGCTGTGTTTTGTAAATCAGTATGGTAGAGAATAGTGCTTAACTTGAAATGACAGAGTCAGCCCCTTCCAATCTTTTTTACCTCCAGTTAGACATAAAAGACTATGTTACACTTCATCCTCACCATGCACTGGAAAATGAAGTGTGAATTTAAATAATGAGATGCAAATTATAACTCCTCCTGGAATATAAATATTGATAGCTGCTTGGAAGGGGGCTCTAAGCTTCTTTTCCTTCCCAATAAAACTCAGCATATGCAGTCCAGCAACATAAAGAAAGAGACTGGCCTGAGGTCACATCAGGTAGAGAGCAGAGAATTTGCATAAGGAGCTTTCAGTGTTGCTGCAACCAAAGGGAAAGTCCTCCAGAATTCTCTGTCTCTTGTGCCAAACTTTCAGTGCTAGCAAAATGACATACAGCAAGAATGTGTTTCTCCACATCAAATGAGAAGCTAAAAACCAATTTTTAGGTCATTTTTCTACCCCAATTCGAAAATGCACCATCCTTTGGAGAACTTCACCCCTTTACATAGAAACATGGGTTTCTGCTCACTGCTACTACTAATGTTTGTTTTAATTTTAAATTTTGTTTGGTCTTTGAAATTTTCACATATGTATAGAATGTACCTTGATCATATCCATCTGTCACTCTCCAAATCTACTAGTATTCTTCCCAACCCAACTTCCTGTCTTCTGTTATTTATTTGTTTATGTTTATTTCTTTTATTTTGAGATGATAATATAATTATATCACTTCTTCTGTCACGTTCCTCCTTTCAAACCCTCCCATATACCACCCACTTGCTCTCTTTGTGTCCAATTTGTTTAGAATAATATTTCAAGGTGTGTTACTTTTGTTTATGCTCTGGAACGTTTATTTAATGACGCAAAGATGCGTTTGATTAAATAAAATTCACCTGAGGTCAGGAGGTTGAGTCAGCAACTGGCTGACAGGAGGAGCTTCTTACCTTTGTCTGGCTCTTTCACCTTACCCACCATGAGGATTGCATATTGTTCTCTGAGTCTCCCTTGTGAGTGTGAGATAAAAACTCAGCTGTAACTGGTCTGGAATCCTTAGTTCAGCTTCTCAAATGAGGTTCCCTACTCAGCTCCTGGGGCTGCTGATGCTCTGGATCCCTGGCAAGGACAGAAGAAAGAAATAAAGTGAAAGGGGATGCATGGTGATCTGTGGGATGCTGCCCCCACCTATGTGTGTTCAGTTCACATTCAACAAAAGCAGGACCTATGAGATTTGAACCTGTGATCTTGAGAGAGATTTGACAAGAAGGACCTGTGCTCTTATAAAGATTTTCACATAGAAATAGTAGGGTGTTAAGAGAAAATCATAGAAGATGGTTTACAAATCTTGGTCCTTTTCAAAAAATGAATATTTTTATTAATAAGTCACAGTAAATGTTAAATTACTAAACAGATGGCCATATTGCATACGACCTTGAATTTCTATCACAGATGAACTTCTTTCCTACTTATTTAAGACCCACAGGGGATTTTGACATAACCTAAACTACACTCTCTCAGTCCATCTTTGGAAAACCAGTCTCCATGTCCTCAGTTCTATTCAGAGCCTCTTATACAGTGATGGAACCACTGTTTAATTTGGCTTCCATATAAACCAGTCCAGTCTCCCTAGCTCCTGATCTATGAAGCTTCCAGCTGAGGTCCCTGAACGGTTCAGTGGCAATGGACCAGAGACAAGTGGGGTGGTGCCTGAGTGTTTGGGACTTTATAACTGCATTCAAAGTTTACAAAGTCTTTATAGATAGTGACTACCAGGAACAAAATCTGCCCTGCTTAAGGAGACCTAGAGTCCACATATGCTATATTTCTCAGGAGAGGCTCTCAGGAGGAGATTCTCTGAATCTGTGTGAGGGGATGAGGTTGCAGAACTCAAAGCAGCCAGGCATAGCTGAGGGTTCTTTAACACTTGTTCCAACATGCAGTTAAGATAAATCCATTAGTGACCCATCATCTTCAACCACTGTGGATGGCATACTAGTAGAGAAACAGAGATGATAAGAGTGCCTTCTTTATCTATTTTTAATTTTTATGTCTATGGATGTTTTTGCAGTATGCATGTCTGTGCATGTCATGTTTGTCTGGTGCCTACCGAAGTCAGAAGAGGGAGTAAAGGATTCTGGAATTGGAGTTACAGATCATTGTGAGATGCCACTGTGTGGGTACCTCAAATTGAACCTAGATCCTCTGAAAGGGCAGCCAGTGAGTTCTCTTAGTCAATGAGAATTTCTCCAGACCCACAAATGCATTCTGAGTAAATAGACATGATGGATAATGAGGAAGATCCATGAACAAACAAAGAACTGTGCACTGCTCAAGGCTCTGACTCAGGAAAAGGAGGTCAGTGGAAAGAAGAAGATGTGTAAATGGTTTCTAAAGGCTCCTTGTGCCTTGTAAAGTCTGTTCCTTGAAACTGAGATGGAAAGGAAATTGCTTACACATGAAAATGAGTTTCTTTGAAACTGGCAGTAAGAGAAAATCATGAGAACAACTCAGTGTTTGCATTTAATATTGTTTTTCTCTCCTCTTAGTTCAGGGTTCATTGGTGATACCACGGTGATGCAGAATTCAATTTTCCTCTCCATCATGGCTGGAAAGCAGGACTCCATTTCAGGAATACAATGTCAGTGAAGACATCACCTCCAGGCTCACAGGGATGTGTCCTTGACTCTCTCTGTTGCTGTGATAGACACCTGACAAAACCAAGTTGAGGAACCTTTGTCCTTTACTTGGGAACATAGAATGTTTGGGAATACAGTTCAAGCATACAACTATTATAGTGTGGAGGACAAAGTCACATGATATTGAAGCAGCTTCTCACATCACATCCACAACTGAGAAGCAGAGAGTGAAGGATGCTAGAGCTCAACTATGGGGGATGGAGACTGAGTCATCCTGATGTCACCAAAGGCACCTGCAATTGGGAAAAGATGAATGTCAAACACACATGCACAGAGATTTCATGACAGCCCCAGAGTTTAGAATTTAAAAAACCCTGAGCATACAACCCTGCTGGGGACCAGCCTCAGCAATTTCGTGGGTCCCAAAGGGCAGGGATATCTTGGTAGGCACAAGTGAAGACTCAGACAAGTACATTAATGCAAGCTGACGAGTCTCATCAGATCTTGAGAGTCTGGGTTCTGCAATGCTCTGCTTTCTGCTCTCAGCTTTCAGTTCTTCTGCTCTTCTCCCAGCTCTCTCGATCTGATTCAACCCCAGTCTTTTATTAGGTAATATCACGAGGAAAATAGGGGATGAGATAATTCAACAGGTGATCAGAAATCAGCAAAGTATACCTGTGTCCCAGGCAAAGAGCCAAAGCCATTTCTGCTTAACTTTTAAAAATTACAAATATCTCTTCATCTGAGGTCAAATGACCCAGAGGTTCACTATGTGTGTTTTTCAAAAGGACAAAAATACAAACAGTGGTTAGTACTCCAGACAGGCAAGCTTCTTCTTTTCTTATAAATTCCAGACTATGACATTTTATTTATATCTTTAGCTTATGGGGTCTTGCAACTCAGCAAGAGCTCTCTCCACACTTTTTGCACTTTTTATCTTTAGTCTTTCTTAAACATTCCAACTGCTCTTTAAAATACCTTATTCTTTCTTTCTTTGGTCTACACTGCCAAAGGAGGCCTGGGGCATGTCCCAACCATTGCTTCTGTGTCCATGGTGCATACCTTCCCTGTTCTCTTCTTTTCTCCTGCTAATGGATGGTGTCCCCAAGACCTGCCCTGGGGCTCATCCTGATCAAGGTCTAACTCCAAGAGTGAAATGAAATACCACTGCCTATGGTTGCTTAGCCACTGAGGCTATGTATAAAGGCTTCCCATACTTATCATTTGTTATTCCATCTATAAGTCACTCCATCCTCCATCTAATGCCACCATCCTTCCTTGTTCCAAATTAAATCTACTTTTTGGTTTTTCACTAGAAATCACTGATAGATTTTTCACAGGAAATCACTAATAAGGCAACAGGCATAGAGTTGAACTTTGCATAATGATAATATTCAACTCAGTCTGCTTATGCACGGCATCTCACATACTATAATTTATTACATGACATTTAATACAATTATTTCATGCTTCTAAACCTCTTTAGGCTATAGGGTTTTTCCCATGACTTGCACAACAGCCTTCACTCCAGCCTTAATAATTATTTTTATAACATTAATGATCACATTGATATCATCTATATCCAATTTCATGGAAACCACCACAGGGGAAGGAAAAAAGATCATGAAGAATAGATAAAGTAGAAAGATTATAGGAACCAGTAACAGTTGGATGAATGAGAACATGACAAGCATGTGCCATAAAGTCTGGCCTCGGGACACAAGGGTTGTTTTCTCCCTGGCCCACAGTTGGCAGACTTATCAGAGTGTCCGGTGGGGTATGCCTGGAAGGAGCAGTGTCCCCGATCACAGGTTCCTCCATCCGTGACTCTTTTGGCAGCACGTCAGACATCTTGAATGCCGTCTCTACCCATATAGGGTGTAGCATTAGTAATGATGAGCTCTAAATTAATGGTCAATTGTTACTCAAGAACAGAGAAAAAGATGAACCAGTTACTGTTAGGATATTTGGAGATTATGTCATCTTCCCACATAATTCATGGCCTGAGATGCTTCTGACAACCTGGACATGGACATGGACATGGTGCATTACAGTGCTCCTGTTTCCACCACCATCTCCTGCATAAATGTTCCCACAATCACACAATCGAATCTTCACTCTACAAAAAAACACAGATAGAAATATAAGCATTGAAGAAGGTCACGTTCCATCCTTTCTATATTCATGGCCATGTTCAATGATCACCAAAGGAACTCTGGACAAAGTTTTGTCTAAGGAAAGAACTGAGGACAATCCAAACATACCTGCACTTCGTTGCTGCTGGCATCTTGGATAAATGCCCCAGATGTTTCAGGTGTCCAATAGAGACTTTTTACTTCCAGGCAGAAAAATCCCAAATTTCCATTTTTATGTTATTCTAGGGGAGAGTGGTTATTTCCCATTTCTTTAAGAATTTATCTTAGATATTAATTAAGATATGTATGTCTCCCAATCGATCTTGAGTCCTAAATGCCATGCTTTAATACATTTACTTGTAATAGTTTGTCTATAAATTGTCTTCCAAAAGATTTTTGTATTAAAGGCTTAGTTCTCAGCTGATATATCCAGTCACTGCGAAGTGTTTGAATCATGAATTATCTGACCTAATTATTAGATCAATCCATTAATGATCCATTGAAANCAAGAGAGGGAGAATGGTGTGAGGAGGCAGGTCACCAGAGATACTACTTAGAAAAGCATCAAAGCATCACTTGTCCTGAGTGTGCCTCTCCTCCTGTCTTTTCTCCTCTCTTCTTCTCCTCTCCTCTCTTTCCTCTTTTCCTCTCTCTCTCTCTCTCTCTCTCTCTCTCTCTCTCTCTCCTCTTTCTCTCTCTCTTCTATTTCTCTTTATCTGATTGTTGATCAGGATGTAAGCTCTCAGCCCCATAGCTGGATACCTGCCCCATACTTTCTGCCATGAAGGTAGTGGACTAAACATCTGAAATTGTAAGCAAGCCCCCGATTAATTACATTCTTTTACATGAGTTGTCTTAGTCATCACATCTCTTCACAGCAATAGAACACTAAAACAGGCTGATTCCTGCCCAAATAGCTCTGAGATAATTGGGTTTTCAGACTATTGCTTGTGGTCTGTGAGACTTAGTTCCTACTGAAGCTCTGTGATCTATAGTGAGTTATCAAATAGTTTTCAATAAATACATAAATGAGATCAAATATTACACTATTTCCATTGGAGCACATTACATTCCCTTCCACGATTCCTAAATTCTATTAATTATTATAACATATAAAGACTGGATATAACCTGGTGACACAAAGACAGATGCATTATTAGGACAGAGTGACGTTTCTCAATCTCCACAATTCAAACCAAATGGGGAGATATCAGAGGAGAATGTGGCCTATGAAAGAAGGTAAGAAAACAGAAATGTTGTTAAAAAATGAATATCACACCTTCAGTCTAATTTGCAGACTGTAAAGTCTGCAGAAATAGAAATCCTCATATGTATGTGTTTTTATGAGAAAGTGGGAGTAGGGAGCAAGGTAGAAGCAAAACTAGAAAAAGAATGAACCAAGTAGGATGTAGAAAAAAGGGAAGGATAAGAAGAGGGCAAATGGGTGAATAGTTTTCAAAATGGGTGTTATATTTGAGAGGAATTGAAATACTTTTCAAACAATTAATACATTGCAGCAAAAAATCAATAGAAAAGAATGGAGAATAGTTACAATGCTGAGAACTAGAAGCCCATCAAGAGCAGAAAAACAAAAACAAGGGTATAGTGTCTTCTTGATCCTCCACATGGAAACATAGGGTCTGGAGTGATGTCTCAGCAGCTAAGAGCACTGGTTGCTCTTCCTGAGTATGAAGAATCAATTCTCTGGCACCTAAATGACAATCCACTGCTATATGTAACTCCAGTTGCAGGGGATCCAATGCCCTCTTTTGGCTTCTATGGGCACTGTATGCACAAGGTACAAGACATGCATACAGGCAGAACACACATACGCATAAAAATTAATTAATCTTGAAATCTTGACATGGAATTGTAGGCTGTGAACATCTTAATTTCAGGCAATTGAGTCCTGTGTTGGACTTCTGGATTACAGAACTACAATATGATTGATTTATTTTGTTCAAGCCAGATTCTGTGGTAAATTGTTAAAGAAGAAATAACAATTTACACAGAGAACTTACTACATGGTTCTCCACGAATCTTAGAAGCACTGTGATTACTAATAACCTGCAGGGTCTTAGAGGATTACTCATCAATATGCCAGGCACTCTGACTATAAGGCAAATGAAAAAAGTACCCATGGCTATGTGTGGTTCAGACAGCTGGTGAGTCTCTCAGAGGAGGTTTGTGTTGGAGGCTGAAGTACTGTGGGAGGAGAGCTGTGTTGCTGGCAACAGTAAGAAGATCTTCAATATGGACACTGATTGTGGTGAAAGTAAAATCTGTCCCAGATCTGCTGCCTGTGAACTGATAAGGAACTCCAGGTGCCCATGTGGATGCCAAGGATACCAGCAGTTTAGAAGGCTGCCCTGGTTTTGGCTGGTGACAGGCCAAGTGGTTCTCTGGGTATAGCTGCCAGACACTGGCTGGACCTACAGTTGATGGAAACTCTCTCTCCTGCTCACACAGCCACTGAGAATGGAGACTGGCTCATCATGATATCCCCAAAGGCACCTACAATTGGGAAGAGATCAATGTCATAGATACAGACACATTCAGATATGTCATGATACAAACACTGATATTTAAAATATATTTCCAAATCTGAGTGTGGAAGAGCACACCTTTAATCCCTTAACATGGGAGGCAGAAATAGGAAGATCTCTATGAGTTTGAGGCCAGACTGATATACATAGTAAATTCCAGGATAGCTATGGCTATTTAGAGAGACTGTGTATCAGAAAAATAAAAGTCTTTTCTAATGTCTGTATGTTATTCTGTTCATATAAGACATAGTAATTATCACCCAGTATATTCTATAATTACATGGTTTTTCTCTATAAACTCTGAAAAGATTATAATACTATTAAATTTGTCAGCAGACACCCAGAGCAGCAGGGATGTGAAGACCTAAGTCTGATTCCATTTTTGCTCCCCCTGCCTCTCTGACACAGCTCAGTTCCCACAGCAAAGGACTCGTTTATAAAATCTGAGCATCTAAACTGTCCTGTAGGTGCCCATGCAAAGCAGTCAGCAAATGGAGAAGCAAACTGAGTGGTGGCTTATGAGAACGGTTGATGTCAATCAACAGGCAATACCATCAGAGAGTGTAAGCACTCCCTGGGATGGAAATCAACATAGAAACTCAAGGTCCAACTCAGAGCTGTCAAACCACAAATGTTGAGGTGCTCTAATGACAAGTTTCAGTTCACAATCAAGGACATGTTTCTATCAGATCATAACCATGATGGTAGAACTAACTCAGGGTAACAATCCTTGGGAAATAATAAACATGGTGAGTAAAAAACAGAAAACAACAATGGGAAAGGAACTAAACTGGAATAAGGGGCACAAGACAGAAGGGAAAGGGGAAAGAGATGTAAGAAAGGAAGGAAGAATGGAAGGAGGGAGATAAAGGTAAATAGAGGGAAGGAAGAGAGAAAAGAGAATTCTAAGAATGAGAAGAAAGCATTAAAAATACAGCGGATGAATAAAGGGATGGGGTAAAGAAGGAAAATCAGAGAGGAAAACTGAAAAATTTTGGACCAATTTTTTAGCAAACTGAACCAAAACTGCTGAACATTGAAGCCACTCCTGTCCTAAGGACATGAAAATCACTGCTAACTCCTGAGCTGTAGTCTCAAGGCTGGGCATCAACCAAGGAGGCAAAGACAGGCCCAGAGTTCATTCCATGGATTTATCTATCATCCTTTTAATGTCATTATAAATGTGAGCCAAATGGAAACTTGGCACTACCCTTCCAAACATTAGAGCCTGAAAAAAGTGACATGAAAAGTAGAAAATGGAAGGAAAGAGTGAAAAAGCAAGGTTTCCTCAGGAAGTCATACTGTAATACAACACTAAAGACCAACACTGAATTTTTTTTTTACTTTTTCCAGAAGTGCAAGTCCTAGATCTCAGGTACTAAATCTGTGGTTCATGTAACTGAATTTGTGGATCATAAAACATTGCCTACAAAAAAGGATTATGAAAGCATGTCAACCAAATGTTAATTAAAAGAAGAAGAATGAATTTGAGATGTTTCTGGCAGTGCAGGCATCTGTTGTATCATTGGGCTTCACTGTAGCCTTGATTCTGAACACAAAGCATGCACACTTTGCACTATGCCAACACATCATTTGTCACTGCAGTTGAGGCATTGACTCAGATTTCAGACTACTGCATGTTGTATTATTATGCTTTGCAGTCTTTTTACTGAACATACAAAATTTTTTGCCCTGATAAAAACAGTAATTTAATTCCCTACCATTATTGCTAACCATGTAAGTATCAATTTCATACATCTTTGGGTTCTATATTGTTAGAATGTTTAACTCTACCTGTTGCTGTTTGAGTTGATGATTTGACTTACATGAACACTGGTTAAATTGTTTAGATTGCAGGAAAGGCACAAAGCTACACAGAGAAAACCTGTTTCGACAAACCAAAAAAAAATTGTTTAGATTGGTATTAGGAAAGAATTTTCAAAATTTTCTGAAATACTTCTGCCACTTTCTCTAATATATTCATGTGAAGTGGGTATCTCAGCACTGATGATTATAAAATCACAATATCTACTGACATTGAAATATGTTGAAGCTGTGCTACTTAGTATGAAGACAAATATTCAGACAAGATCAATTTCATATGTAAAAATAAGCAAGCATGCCCATGTCACAAACATGCAAATTTCATTTTATCACTAATAAATAATAAAATTATAGTGTAACAAAATGGTTTTAAAACAAATTTTCTCATAATTTGTTATCATTAATGTTTGTCTTCTACACCTACTTTACAACCCTATATGCCTGAGCTGCACTAAAACTTTCACAGGTGATATTGCACCATGCAACTACAGACACAGGTCCCAGAGGTCTCTGTACTAGATTTGACTTGAATGCCTCCTCCATGAGGAAAATATTTCATGATAACCAGAAGATACCATGCAAGTGTCCAAAGGAGAGAAGCAACCAACAATCCCACCCAGTTATGACACCTATTAACCCCGAGGAGCAGCATTACACAATAACCCTAAGAGGGTAGAAATAGTATATATACCTAGGTGGTAACCAAGAGGTTTCTAATTGGACTCGAAGATGTACTCAGCAAGAGGGAAATTGTACCTGGTACCAGAAGCCTCACTAATTACTTAGACCTCATGAAGTCATGGAGTATCGAGCAGAGCAGATGCAGAGAAAAACAAGATAGGCATGCAGTTCTGAGAAAAGAAAAGGTACCAAGACACGTGGCAAGGCATGGATATTTAATATGGGCTAATTTAAATTTAAGAGTTAGCTAGTAACAAGTCTGAGCTATTGACCAAACATTTATAATTAATATTGAGTTTCTATGTTGCTTATTTGGGAACTGGTGGAAGGGAAAGAAAAGTCTGTCTAAAAAGCACCAAAAGGCAATGGGAACTAGCAGGAAACCAGGGACAGGAACAAAGCACAAACTGTGGCTCAACAGTGTAGAAGAAGGTTGAGGAAGATGAAGACTTTATCTGAGGCAATGCATCATGAAAAACATAAGTGTTAGAAACTCGATCTTCAAATTCAGATCAAAGAATCTGACAGTAGTGTGTTTGGGAGGTAGACTGGATTATATGAGGTCATAAAGGGAAAGGGTGCCATAAAGGCACTATTAGCTTTTTAATTAAAGGCAAAAAGAGCAGATTTGGCACACTATTTATCTCAGGATGTGATGTCTCCCACATGTTATGAAACACCAAGGAAGCCTTCAAGAGATGTGGTCCAATCTTGGCAAAATGATCTTATAATTCCTCAAGCCCAGAGCAGTAATAAATAGATGTATTTTCTGTGTTAGATCTCCGGTTTCTGGAATTCAGTTATGACAACAGAAAACAGGTCATAGCTGAGTAGAAACAACAGGTAAATGTCAAAGAAAAGAGAGATGTGAGAACTCATGGAGTAGGTGTTGAAGGCTGGGTAGTACTCAGCTCCATGTGTTTCCTGGCTGCCCGATTTGCAGAAAGACACATATAAAAGAGATGGTGCAAACATCCTCAAAGGTCTTGGAAAAAGATTCTCTAAGTATCCAGATGAGAGAGCAGCCCTTAAAACAAAACCTCTAAGACCCTGCACAGAGGACCCAGATATACCCTGCCAAGATTATAGTTGTTGTGGTTGTAAGTCCCTGATACAATACTAATTCCCTGTTGTGATCTAGGACTGTAAACTTGAAAAACGCAGAGATGTGCATCTTGGAAAAGTTGCTAGGGATCATTCTGTTGAGCTTTCCTACTCTACAAAGTAAGGATGCAGAAACCCAAAAAAGGCTCATGTAGAAGTGGAGCATGTCTAGGAAGAAAACCTTCCATGATCATGGCTGTGCACCCTTGGGCATCTAGAGTTCATGTACCTACAAAGACAGAACAACTACGAAATGAAAAGGAGTTGAGCATGGTGTCATAGAAGGGGTAGATGGGCTACAAATTCAGGGTCACTGGGTACTAGATAGTGATTTCCAGGTCAGCTCTGGTTATATAGTGAGACTTTGTACTCCTCCAAGTAAGAAGACAGTAAAAAATGAAAGAAGACAGAAAGAGAATGTGGCCACATTGTGGAAGATATTATAGAGAAAGATGTGAGTACTGGATGAGGAGAAAAGAATAGCTAGTGAGTCTAAGACCATGGATGAGCATCTGTGATGGACACAGAGATGCTGATTAGAAGCTGAGCAGTCAATCAGCCACAAGAGGCTGTGTGTGATTCTCTGAAGAAGGACTTAAGAAATTTTAAGGAAATAGAAGGGGAAATATAACAGTAGGTTGAAAATGTCAGCTTGTATCTGGAAGATAACAGTTTTCAAAGTTCAAGCTCTGATTATTTTGGGCAACTGAGGAAAGTTTCCTGTAAGTTTAAAATGATTGACTACTCGGCATATTAAACAAAAACAACAAAAAACAAATTTTATAGAAACTAACCCATTGAAAATATCAAGGAGGTCTTTATTAAGTAAGTAAACACATGAATTATAAAGCATAAATGGTGGGACAAACACACACAATATTTTTATAACACCAGTTTCAGAGCTTCACTGTTTTTACAAAAAAGATTTCTAAAACCACATGGTTGACATGCCTGGGGAAAAACACAGCTCAGACACTGAGCTTCAGTGAGCAGCAACCTCAGGAGGTTTTTGTTTAGCCCTGGAGCACTGTGGGAGGATAATCCTTACTCTGCTGACAGTAATAGGTTGCAACATCATCAGCCTCCACAGGATGGATGGTGAGGGTGAAGTCTGTCCCAGACCCACTGCCACTGAACCTGGCAGGGACTCCAGATGCCAGGCTGGATGCTTGATAGATAAGGAGTTTGGGGGACTGTCCTGATTTCTGTTGATACCAGTGCATAAAATGAAATCTACTTATAGTGACACTCTGGCTGGCTCTACAGGACATGGTGGCCCTTTGTCCTAGAGACACAGTCAATGAAGGTGGAGACTGGGTCAGCACAATGTCCCCAGTAGAACCTGGAATGATAAACACACATTGCTGTCACAGATATACTGCAAAAAGCTATGAAAAAACCATCATATATATGGAATGTGTAATAGCAGTCATGAGTTATACCCTGAGAAAAATAAAGTAAAAAGAAATTTAAAACCAATTAAATTTCAATGATAGGAAGGATACCAAGATATACAATGTTGGAAGCAAATATCTCTGGCTCCAGCTAAAT
>LZPO01056436.1:8351-23682 GCA_001675575.1 Neotoma lepida
CACTCTTCCAACCACATTTTATAGAGTCAGACATGAAAGCATAAGGAGACAAGAGCCTAATACAGTACTTGTGTTACTCAAAATTATAACATGTTTAGAAATCACGACAAGAAAACTAAGAAAAATTCAGGAATTGCCTGTAGTAATTTGGTTGCTGGAACATTGTTTTTAAGAGAAGAAGCTAACTTTTTGTCATTGGCCTCTTGCTTCCATTGTGCCTGTTACAAGACTAAGTTTTCTAAGCTGAAGTTTATTAATGTCTTAAATTTAATCCAAGCAGCAAATAATTTACCATTAGCCAGGTACAGAAGAATGTGGCAACTACAGTTATATCATTACCAGATGTGTATTGCCTGGACCTAACACCAGAACTTTACCTGAAGAGGTGGAGGAGCACATTCTTATTGAGATACAAATGTAGAAGCTGCCTTCTCTGGAAATGTGGTAAGTCTCTGTCAATGAAGGAGACCAGAGTGAAGAATTCAGCAGCAAGTGATCATGGTCTCAGACAGTAGAGAGGGATATCCACCAGGGATTTCTGTGACTTGACAGTTAGCCACCAAGTGTATAAATTCCATCTCCACTGGTTTTGATACTCATTCAAAGACTAGTTTAGTCCCAAGTAGTTTTAATAAGAGCAAGAGAGAGAATCATTCTGGCAGAACTATGTTATGTATAAAGACAAGAATGGTTGGCCAGACCCAAGAAGCAAGGTAGAANTGACTTGATTAAGCAGAGGTAAAAGATCAGAGCTAATAGGGGTGGGGGTGACTTCCTGGAGGAGAAGGCTTAGGTTTCACACATCAAGTCCTCTTTCTGCCTTCTGGGCCAGATAGGACCTACAAGTTAGATCAAGAAGGATGTGCACAACCCAGTAACGCTTTACCAAAAGAAGAATGATTCAGAAGTTTAACAGTATGTTCTAATGCACACTACTAGTGGAAAGGAAGAAGTTCTCACCAGCTGACTACCAGAAGGAAACTTGTATCCAACTGACCGACATCTCTCAGACTATTCAAGTTTTAATGTCAAACAAGGTCTCCAATAGAGTTTCCTCAGCACCTCCTTTGTCCAAACCAAATTTCTTTAGAAATAAGTGGTAATTAAAAAAAAAACAAATGTATAAGCTATGAGCTAATCAAGCCACAAACTAATCACAGACACTAGATTTGTAAGCTAAAAATGCCTCTTTGAGGGACCATTGTGATAATCCAGCTTCATGGTGGAGCTTGCCACCATGTCTGATGACTTAAGTTCATTCCCTGGGGTGTGAATAGTGGAAAGAGAGAACAAATTCTCATAACACACATACACACAGACACACATATATGCACACAAATAAACACACACGCACAAGCAATAAATAAATAAATAAATGAAAAAGATTTTTCAAATCTCTATAGCACTATAAATAATAAGTTTGCAATTCTGTTGTCATGACAGTCTAATTTAAGCTTTGAGAACCCCCGCCCCAACACTTGTGTATAATATGCTGTACACTGTATTTGCTTTTATTTTATATTATTATTGTTATTTGTGTGTGTGTGTGTGTGTGTGTGTGTGTGTGTGTGTGTGTGTGTGTGTGTGTGTGTGCCAAGGTGCAGGCAGAGGTCAAAGGAAAACTTGCAGGAGTCAGTTCTTTCTTTTCATCATGTGGGTTTTGTGGATCAAACCCCGGTTGTCAGGTCTGGCATCCAGTGCCTTGTCACACTGAGTCAGCCCTGGAGCCATATTTNAATACAGCAATGATTAACAATTACTAAACTATTGTAAAAATAAACAAACAAAAAGTAAATGTAAAGAAAATCAAAAGGAAGAAGTCAGGAGAATTTTAAGACTGGATCAAGGAGCTGTACAGGGAATTTATGTGACTAGCAAAGGAAATCTGAGTAGGTAGGTAATCACCCTGCACACTCATCTCAGAAAGACAAGTATCCTAAGGGAAGTCCTTCTCCAAATCATCACTCTCTATTCTCAGATTTTCTCCTAGCCACCAAGTGTGTCAGTTGTTTCAGTATTTTAGGAAAGCAGGTGTAGATCTCTCTGTTTACTGCTTAAAACTTTCTCANTGGTCCAGCATTCATCCAACAATGGATGTTGTCAAGGAAGTCCATCAACTGTAGTGATTAGAAAAGGAAGTTTCATGGGGGGTTTCACCCATGAGCCATTTAAATGATTCAACAACAGATTCTTATCCAAGGAAAACAGGAGTAACGTGACCACAGGGGCTGGGATTAGTGCCTTCAGTAAAAGTTTGAGGAAGAGCTGATTAAAGAATTCATTTATTTAAGAAGTAAAGCTGGAAAGAACTAATCTCCAAGATCTAAGCCATGATATATCCATATGTTTATTGGCTGGCCAAAGAACAATCACAAAGAGAAGTTTCAGGGCAGCAAAAATTAATTTTTCCAGATACAGAAATACAAGGCGTTGAATGACAACCCAGAGTTAATCTTAAAAACCTTCAGTAACTTAATGTGATACATAAAGGGAAAACCAGCTGCCACACATAAGACAATGCATTCATCCACCAACCAGAAAGCCATGAAGTTCCTGGCATGTGTTCAGTGCAGTCTCACGGTCATGGTGTTTACAATTTCATTTTGGGCATCTTCTGATGTTTAGGAAAGTTAAGAAATTGCACTCAGGCTAAGGCTATGAGACACCACCATTGCTTAACTAAGACAGTGAAATGAGTTCACTTTCATCTCTTCTCTTGTAATAATAGTTCACCAAGATCAGACTCACCATGTTATACATAAAGATTCCCGAGGCCACAGCTTGCAGTGCCAGGTCTAATTAGGAATTACACATACCAAATGTATCAAGAATCTATTTCACTCTGATAGATTACACTTAGCAAACAATAGCAGAGTTTCAGGAAGGAAAACACATTTCATAAACATTTGATCTTTATTCATAATAGGCAAATTTATTGGAAAGAAAGAGGAAACCAGGTAAAAAAATTGAGAAGTGCATAATTACTCTATTATAAAATTTCAGAGAAAAATACTTATATAAAATATCATTAAAATTAACTGGCGACTGATCTTATACATCTACTTTAAATTATAATTTGTTGACCAAGGGAGAACACTAGTATGGACACTTATTTTTGTCTGTTGCTTGTTTACTTATTGAGTTATGGGATATTAAAATCAGGGCTTTGCCCAACCCATATAGTTTACACTTTTTTTAAGATTTTGAATTTGGATGTATATATATTCATTGTATTTCATATTTTTAGTGTAAATTTGTATGTTTGGAGACCCAACATTTCTCTAATGTTGGTTTGAGATAACCTAAATTAGCATATGATTTGTATGTGTTGATTCAGTGTCAGCTGAAGAACATTAACTATTGTTCAGCATGCTAACCTTGATCACAAACTTTGCTTGTGCATATAAACAAAGAGGATTTATTTCTCACCAGGCCTAAATCAAAAGGTAATGTGGCAATTTACTACAAGTTTTCAAATTTTGATCCAGGCAGAGCTAAAAAGATGGACTATGGTCTTAGAATGGATGTTCAACGTATGACAACAGAGCAGTGTGTGTGTGTGTGTGTGTGTGTGAGAGAGAGAGAGAGAGAGAGAGAGAGTATAGTAACTGAATAATAACACGCCAACCATCAAAGTCAAATACTTCCAATGGTCACCTTGCTATTCATCACATACTCATTTCAAAGATGCTACCATGGCTCAAACCAGCCTTGGACGTACTCTTCTGCTGTCTTCAGAAGCTCCACCTACTCCTTTGAGATTTTTATAGTGATAAAATCTTTGTCCAACGGAGGAAAATCTGATATGGGGAAACAAAGTTTGGTGGACACAGATATTTTGGCTCTAGACATCAAAAGTATATATGATTATAAAATAGAAATATTATTGAGTAGCCAGTAAACTGACTTTGAAAGCAATTTCAAACTATTTTGGCAATGTTTTTGAACAATAAAATAAACTCAATAAAACACACATATATTCTCAGAGTAGTGACTTTAACAGCTCACTGAAGTGGCTCAATAATCTGTAAAAGAGACAAAGAAAAGNTGTTGGTGACTAGTTTTACTAGATATCTCAGTGGGACCTAGGACTTGAACATATAGAGCTAAAGGTTATTTAACTGCTCAAATGCTTCCTTTAAGCAAAGGATTGCATCTCAGAATTGCCCTAGTAGATGTTTCCAGTTTATCTGTGCTGGATGAGGATATTGATAAATGTACATTGTAAATATACTTTGCGAAGTAGAAAGTCTTACTGGGTCAAAAGAAAACCTTTAGCTTCTACTCACAGAATTCTTAGCTGTTCTAATGTAGAGCCCCACTCAGCTTATTTCCATCCCAATGAATCTTTGAGACACTCTAGCTGCTCGTCCAAATATTTTCATCTGAAGACTCCAAAGAGTAAGTAAAACAATCTTCAAATCGAAGTGAAATAGATTATTAGATATTCTTCCCTAGAAATTAAATTTTCTTAAATATTTCAAGGAATAGAATACAGAGAAAAGGCAAGTTTTGGAAAGACAGTCTTCATGAAGAGAGCTCTTTGTTATGCATTTATTAACTTCAGAAATGACAATTGAAACTTATCATCAAGATTTCTTCCACTGCCTCTTCCACAAATGAACATCATTATGAATTAGAAACTTTTGAAAAGAGATGAGTAAAATATTGCCATCAACAAAAAAAAATCCAATGTTTATGTCATTTAACAAAAATTTATCTTTGCAACAGTATTACTTCAAATTAGCTCTCCCCACACTCCAATAACACAAATTTGACAAATATCACTGGGAAAAATCATATTTAATCCAACAGAAGCTATTTGTGGGCCAGATGCTAATAACATTTAGAGATTTACAATTTTATTATTCAATTTGAAACAATTATTCAATTTTTAATTTGATGTCAGATGCAGAAGTCTTGGAGGTGATGTTTTTCCTAGGAGAAGAGAGCAATGTTTTATAAATATAATCGCTGGACTCCTACAAGTTGGCCTTTGAAAAAAATTAGTAAAATAGAGAAAACCAATTTTTTGCACTTTGATCAATGAGTCACATAAGCAAAAATAAGCTTCATATGGCCACGGAAAGAGAAAGAAACATTATAAAACAGGATGATTTCTATGTTCACTTCAGTTTAAAATAGCTAAGTAAAATAGGAAGCAGTTTTCTTTTTTTTTCACTGTAGTTCTAATTCAGGCTGGAATAATTTTATGGTATGTTTAAAAGTGAAAAATAAGTTACAGTTTAGGCAGGGTGGCTAACTGATATGATGCAAGCACACAGATTTAAGCTAGAGAACAGAAGTGGCTAGCAGACATGTTTTGTAATGTATGTAATTTAATTACAAAAGTCTATACAGCACAATGACAAGGCAGAATTAAATTTCAATATTAAAGATGGTAATAGGGACTGAAATTTTCATTATTATTTAATGTTGAAACCAAAATAATTTCTGACATCACTGAAATTTTTAAACATAATAGTTGAAAATGTAGGACCTCTCCACATACACANAAGCATGACTACAGGGCATATCCTAAATAAAGTTAGTAATTCTCACATACAGAGAGGGTACTGAAAGTACTCCTTAAATTGAATTATTTTTACTTAGTTTTCCCAATAAACATAGAAGAATTAAAATTAGAATAATTTTGAAGTAGAAAAAATAGGAAATATATTTTAAGGGCATTTAATTGAAAAACATTCATTTCAAGTTAAATTCTTGGTTATTTTACACTGTAGTTACTTGCCAGAGACAGGGCAGTCTAAAAGTGCAATCTGATGAGGGATTTAAAAATATACAGTTCATTTTAAAAANTAGCTGCTGAGTTCCTTTCAGAAACACAAATCAACAAAGGAACCAAATGAATCTGGATGGGTATAACATAAAAGATATTTGAAAGTATTGAATAGAGAGAAAATAAGATTAGTAATGCATTTGACACCTAAGTATGTGTAGCCTGTATCAAGTAACTTAGGACAACTTGAGAGATTTTGAACTGGCTGGCAGCATTTGTAGAAATGTATGCAAAGAGTCATCCTTTAAAAAATAATTACCATCTAACACATGGCTTGGCAACTGTTTTGCAAGTCAACATGTTTTAATGTAATAATTGGGTATACTGAGTGTAAAGTAGTAGCCTTAACTTTAAATGCTTAGTTTTTAATTAGAGTATAGTATTAGGAAGATGTGGTAATCACAACAGGAAAGTATGATTTATAAATCATATTATTAATGCCAAAGGTTAAAAGCTGCTGACGATATATCATGCTTAACTTCAAAAGTTACACTCACAATTTCAGGAAACCCATGTTGGAAAATATTGATAAGCAGTAAGATAGTTTTCAGTAAGTCTTATGTAACTAAATAAAAAATCTAATACATAAATGCANTTAAAACTTAATTGAGAAAAATAATATGATGAAAGGAAAGCCTTCTTAAAACAAACTAGTTTTGTACTTTTTGTACTTTCTGCGATTACTGTACTGACCTTAAAAACTTTTATTTTCTATGTATTTGGGAGAAATTCTGAGATGGATCATAAATAAAATACAATAAAATTTTAGTGTTTATTTATGTTTTATAATTTTTCTAGGAAATATTTCCATTAAAAATGTGGTTTCTAATATTTTTTCCACAAAGTAAAAATCAGCTCACTGAGTTAAATTTGATGTTTAAAGTTCTATTTTTATTTCATACAAGCTTTATTTCTGTAGTCTTCTAGTATAATCAGAGTTGCTGCAGATAATCTGTGCTGTTCCTTAAGTGCCACGATGCTACTCCCAAAAACGTTTTTTTTGGACTGAATATTGTTTATCTTTGACAGTAAACTAATAATTATAATATCTGGCTTTTCACATAAGATGGTTTTTCAGTTGTGACAGTGCCTTTTTAATTTTCTTATTTTGGTTTGATATTTGTTAACCACGTAATGACAACTTCTTGCACAAAAGGTCTTATTTTTCCCCACCTGACTATTTTCTCTCCTTTCCTTTCTCGCCTTTCCTTCCCCCTTCCCCCATATTCATGTTTATATCTTCTTTGCTTTGGGGAGGAGTATAACATTATTGAACCAAACCAGAGGGAGGAGCAAATATTCTTACCTGCAGTCAAGAAAAATGAAAACCTTTATCACAAGCAGTCTATTTAAAGTAAACAGTTTTAATCCGGGCAAGGCCTGTGGACAAGGAGCAGAAGTTACAGCCTGGCACAGAAGTTTAATTCTTGTCTGGAAATTTTTTGGGAGAGTGTTTTTCTAAAATGCAGTCTGCTGGCTTATTATTTTTTTAAGGGCTGACAGTTAATTAGCACCGAGGCTTATTACAGAAGTCTCCTCTGAAGCAGACAGATTCAAGTTCTACTGAAGTGATTGTCATCAAGGGGTTGTTTGCCGTGGTGCTCACAGATGGCAGGAAAGACAGCCCAGGAACGCAAACAGCCTGATAATCAAGATAGCCTTAAAATATGGGTGAGTTTTCAACTCTGATTCTGGCAGCAATCGCTTTTCAAATATCTTGGGTTGTTATGTCCAAGTGGTTTACTTTAAAGCAGTCTTGTCATCAAAGAGGTCCCAGAGTCAAGAATAATTATGATAATTATCTAGAATTGCACCCCCCCAAATAATCATCATAATACTGAATCTTAACCAAGTACAATATTGTTTGTGCAATACACTGCTACATTCAAAAAGATGAAGTGCTAGACAGCTAAGACCTATTCTTGACTGACAAAGCAACTATAATTGTATGACTTTCTGGGATAATGGTTTAAACAAAAGTAAATAGTAAAAAAAAAAAAAAGCACCCCCCCCCAAAAAAAAAAGGATTGGAAAGCTTAGCTGTGTTTAGTGGCCACTGATGACAGCAGTGTTCTCTGATCCATGCTGCTATTGTTGGGTTTAGTTTAGCCCCCACTCAATCAATATCTAACAGGGCATGATTTAATAAGGTTTTATAATCTCCAAAAGTGTTGGGGGGGCAGGGTGGTTGTGGTATTGTCATTCATCAAAGGGGGCCTTTCAGGTTTCTTTGCTTTCACCTGCTGGGACCCATTTGGTCTCTTTCAAAGAGAATGCAATGACAAAATGAATGGGAAATGCTAGAATAAGAGTCCCTTATTCTGCCCAATAGTATAATCAATGGGTACTTGTAATCCCTATTGTACTGCACAGAGGTAGTTGTAAGACAATTAAATCTCGCTTCTCAGGCAAATGATTTTGGTAGTTAACCTGAAACAGCCAACAATATTGAAGAGAATGAATGCATTTGAACCAATGATGTAATGGGATCCTGTCTGGCCAGCAAAGCATGTGCGTGGACTGACATGTGCATGCATGTATGTGTGTGCTAATCACAGTTGCTCCATGTGCACAGCGTTCATGATTCATAGTCCTTTAAATATGACATGGTAGATGGAAACAATTTTAAACAGTTCACAGTCTGTCTTTTAAATTTCTATTNTCAATAATGTGAAAAATTTTATTTTTGTAATATTATACACTTTAAAATGCAGTTTTATAAACAGAAAACATTTACATAGTTAACATCAGTTTGATGTGACAACCAATTTAGTTTTAATTTCATTTGCATCAGCTAAATTCAATTTCTCTTTCCCTCCATGCAGTCACTGCTTAAATGTCAAAAGGAACCTTGTATTCTGAAGAGATGCTCATTTTGGCCTGCATTATTTGTCTACTTCCAATTGTATGGACTTCATATTTTATCTCCAGCATTATCTNCCAAGAAATCTTGTGGTTTAGCCTTTTTAGGAGAGAATAAAAATATGGACCATAATAAAATTGCATAGCACAAATTCTAAAAGATTTGTAAAGAAAATTATCCCATTATTGAGAAATGCANTGACTATTGAAAAATATCAAATGCAAAATAAAGAGTGGAGATTTCTGTATCAGATATGCAAAGATGAATTTAGTTCAGAATATTTTAAAATGTACATATTCAATATTTTAATTATATTTAATTTCTCTCATATTTATGTTGAAGATTATATGTCCATATCCTATTGCAAAAGTTGTCTCAGGAGCCCCAGTTGGCCTTTGTTTACAGGAACAGAAAAGTTATTCCTGGAACGCAATCCCCATGTTACCACACAAACGCATGATAAGCACACTCTTATATGCAGACGTACATACTTCCTTCTCTAAGGGGATTTTTATGCTGAGCTGTTAATTTAAGGTAGCTATAACCCCAAAATATTTTGACCTAGCAACTGAAATNTCACTGATGCATATCTGGGCACATGTGTATATGCATTTTCACTGCCTTACGTAGATGTGTAGCTAACATATATAAATAGAATAAGCTCTCTATGTATAATATTCCATATAATTTCCTCAGTAATCTGGAAACGTTGAAAAGCAACTCTAACACTCAATGAACTAAAAATGTTGCCTCATATGACTTCTAAGTGGTATTATTTGGTATTTCTAGGTCCTTTTGGGTTATTTTTAAGCCTTTTTTTTTTTTGTGCTCCAACCATAGAGAAATAAAGAAATCCCCGAGAAAAATAAGATTGACCTGAATAAAACGATGTATTCGCGCATAATGCTGCTTTTAGTGAAGAGTGAAGTGCCTGGCTCCTCTGGATACTTCCAAATGAGTCCAGCTAATTGGGGTAACCCAAGCCAATGGCCATTTGAAAGACTGGAGGTCAGGTGTTTTATTGCTGGGATAGTATTCAAAAACATGACTGTCAGGGGTGAACGAAGAATTATGTCAAGAGCATTCAGCATTACTGCCACTAAAGAGAGAGNAGGGGAAAACACTGTGAAGAAAAACATGTCATTTTCTAAATGAGTGAGGGGAGGGGGGGCAATAATGTGGCCTTCAGCTGTTGGTTTATTAAGTTTCCATTCTCATGATCCACATCTGCCTTAGGCAGAAATAGTTTGACTTTTAATACAGTTGCACTCAACTATGTTGCTTTCTTGTGGAGTGAAGAACATGCAGATGAGGTTTATTCTTTGAGATTGTTTGTTTCTCTATCTCCTGGGCTATTTTCCTGGTTCTATAGCAAATCTGAGCATTGTTGCCTGATTCGCCATGGGACAGTGAACATTGCTTTTCCTAGCTAAATCATCCAGCGTTAAGTGCTATGTGATACAGATCAATAGGGCACCTACAGCTGTACAAAAAGGGCAATGTTGTTTCTATTAACCGTTCTCAATAAGAGTGTGGCCTAGTGGTTAAAGGATTAAATTGAGTGTTGAGGTTTTTTATGTCTTGAATTCTATTTTTACCTAAGCCACTGGACTCTTGATGATGTTGTTAGGGGATTTCTTTTTCTTTCACTTTGCCCCACAAGAATATACTCATGAGTTATGTCTGTATGGCATACATCTCATGTGATCAATCAATAATGAAATCTGGAAGACTGATAGAATTTATCAGAAGCACATTTGATGACATTATGTCATTTGATAAATTATGTTGTGAAAACTATTCAATCCAACTAATTGCTCTTATTGTATTTCACATATTGTTTATGTTTCATCCTATTCTTCCATCATGTTTTCGGAGTNTGAGCCCTTTTGTCACACTTACATTCATATGTGTGCGAGCATATGAGCACACGTGCACGCATGCACGCATGCATTTACACATGCATGAAACTGAGGCAAGGGGTTCTCTTTCCTTCCAGAACACAGTATATTTTGTTTAATGTGAGCCTTCTGTGTGGGGCGTTTTCATCAACTGTAAGGCAGGATACAGCCTAGGGAAAGTGGGTGGGGTTTGTTGTCATTACCAGTGCCAGGGGCAAGTGGTCCTTCCTAAGCACTAGCCACACACATTAATCTTTCACTGCAGGTTGGAGAGCACGCCTGTGTGAACATATTTGTATGAGCTTATTTGTGAACATATGTCAATGTGAGGGAAAGGAAAAGAAAAGGAAGAATTGAAAAAAATAGAGTTGAATTATTATTACCTCGAGCTGGCTTTTAAGGGTAGGCCTGGCCTTCAGACCATGTATTCTGCCAGATTTCTGGATTCCAGTTGGTATCTCCTCCTCTCCTCCCCTCACTTTCCCTCCCCTTTCCTTCCCTCTTCCTCTCTGTTCTCTTCTGGAAAATTTTAGACATTTATAAACCATTACTCAAAGTGTAATTAAAAAAGCAAAAAGCCTCCTGTGTTGGGAAAACCAAGTAGTGGGGAGGCCGATTCTCTCCTCCAGGGTTTGTGGCCTGCTCAGACACTGGCCTCCACAGGAGCAGAAAGGCAGTCCTGTAGCTGCTGGGAGACTGGGTGTTCCCAAGCTGAAGGACTGACTGAAGAGGAAGGGCATGTGTGTGTGCTCTCAGCTTGACTTAGTGACCACTCAGTTTGACCGGGATGGTAATGAAATGCCTGGGCAGTGCATTGTGAGGAGGCTTTTGTGAGGAAATTTGGAAAACAGAATTCACATATTGAGAAACTGATTTTCTTAATTTGGGGGGAAAAATGACAAGTTTCTGTGAAGGAATTAAATGATGTTACCAACAAAAAACAATGATGAAATCTTTTAAAAACTATTCCTTCTGTGTTTTACAAACTAAAGAGACAAATATTTCAGTTATCCGAAACTGTCATCTGCATTCCCCATTACACAAATGCTTTCTATGGCCTCCTTAAAAAATTTATTCTTAATTTGTTCCAACTGAAGATTCTTATATAAAAATATAGTTCAAATTTATGGTGTTCCAGATCACAAAAGGGTAATGTATGGTTTTTTTGAAGAAGCACATTGGTTTTATTAATAGTTCCAAAATTATTGTTAGGTCCCTACTAGTGAAACTTAACGATCTATAGTGGTTTCCTAGGGTCTCCTTCATGGGCTATGACAAAGACCAAGTGTCAGGAGCTTGGGAGCTTATTTCTGTGCAATCACAACTCTGCTATTTAATGTTTACTATTTAATGTAATAGAGGTGACTATGATATTCAGTTTGAAAATTCAATTATTAAATTGTTCATAGTCAAGTAATTGCTTGCTCAAAAAGCCAAACCCATTTTAGAGAAAAAAAAGCATGTTTCAGAAAAGCAAAATAAGACATATTTTGAAAACCAAACTTTTTAAAATCAAGGTAGATCCTGGCTAATAGATTTTAAGAGNGTGTTTATACAATCACCTGTTAATGTTACAGAAAACGAATTGATAAATGAGGACAGAATTCATAACAAATCCTTTCAGGTACTAGTTAAGTCTGCTCAGNGTTCCTCCAAAGGGACTTGAACTTTTCTGCATTTAGATACAAGCACTTACAATATTGCTTTCATATATTTATCTTTGATTGTTTTGCATAAAATATCAGAATTATATCCAATTCTGAATGTCAAAAGAATAAACCAAAATATTAGTCTGTGTCATTGTATCGATCTCTTATCCACCACAAACACTTAGAAGTGTCCCTATTTTCTAACTTGTGGAATATTCATAATCATTAATTCACATAGGAGTTAAAAAAACTTTTTTTTTTTGTTTGGTTTTGCTTTTCAGAACAGAGATGAAACCCAAGAGCCAGAGCTTGCTAAGCAAAGAATCTACCACTGTGCTACATCCTCACCCAGAGTTTTATTTTTTGAAATGGTTTCCAAAAGGTTTCCATTAGAATAATTGTGATCCATTGTGGAGCAATGTCCCTCTCAAACCCCACAAGAAACTGTTATTTTTCTGCAAGAGCTCAGACAGAACTGCATGAGTGGTTCTGCGGGGTACACGCTCTCCCAGTGNGTGTCCAAGCAGAGTGACTTTATGCTCATCACCATCTTAGATGTTAAATAGTTAGAAGCCAAACAAACAAAACCCACAGTCTTTTTAAAGAANCTGTAACCACATGTCAAGANGTTGTTTTAGTGTGCTAGAGTATCAGTCTTGTTTTATGTCTCTCAAGTTAATACAGTCAAGAGGGGACGCTCGGTTGTGCATGTATAGGGGTCCTGTTTCCTGATTTGTGTTTCATTCTAGCTGTCTTTCTAACAATCATATCAATATGTTACATGCTATAACAGTCATAGGAATTTTGGGGTTATATCCAAAGTAAAAATGGTGTTATTATCAAATATGAGAAAAATTGAAGATGTAACTTATTAGCCATGTCATATGTTAGCACCACAAATTAACTGATATTTTCTCAAGCCAGGGNGACACAGAGTGGAAAGTACATATAACACTGCCTGTGAAGCAAGTTTTACCACCATGGTGCCCTCTGATTTCCTAACATTTGCATTTTAAAGAGGTACGATTACATCATTGGATCTTTGTTTTACTAAATGTTTTAATTAGATGCCTTGATAGAATCTCTAGTTTTGGTAAATTTATGGAAATCAGAGCTAAGAAAATATTTCAGATGATACATCTTACTCTTGGATACTATACAAGGAAAAAAAAGCTTTGCAAGAGTGAATAACAGAATAATACTTCAGAAATTCTTGAGATTTTAAACTGGTATGATTTCATATCTATCAAAACNGTAATGTCCATTAGACATATAAACACAGCTATATCAGCAGCACGTGANATAAATTATGCACTTTAGTTTGCCAATGTATAATANCATTTTTGATCATATGTAAATCTTCTATGAGNTTTTTAAAGGAATATTAAAAATATACCTCAACTACAACAGATTTGTCATTCATGCACTGCTGAGCATAGAGGCCTAATTTTCCCCTTTTGCCATTATTTTAAATTAAGGGACTTACCCAACGATCAAAACATGCTTTACAATGGACATTTTGTGAAGGCAAATAGTGATAACATTTGAAGGGATATGGTAATTCCTCCTGTTGTGGAGGTACAGGGAGACATATGCTTGATAGGTATCTTGGGAAACAGGAAATAGACTACACAGAAAAGAGTGTCTGCAGGTGTGGAGGGGCAGACTAGAAAATGCCTAGTGATCAAGCAAAAACTTTAAACCTTGCATTTGAGAAGCGAGAACAAAGACATTTGCTTTGCTTGGCTGGTAGAGGATGTTAAGAGGGGATTGTCTTTTTTGTGAGAGCAGCTTTAAGTCCAGCATTTTACGTTACAGCCCTTAATGAGAGGCCCCCACGACATGAGATAAGGAAAAACAGAGAATTTTTGATGGAAAAAAAAACTAAGAAAAGGGAAGATGACTGCGAGTATGCAAACTTTGTCTGCAGGTGTTGGAGCACAGGCACAGCGCNGAGGAGACTTTTTCTGTCCACCCATTAAGGAAGACTGCATAACAAATAGCACACTATCCCCCAAAGAGAAGAGAGCAAAGTTCTCAGAAAACCCCAGCAAACACTGACATGATTTTTACTATTCCAAATTTAATCCGACATTTTCTGAATGTGCTTGGAGGGAGGGCAGAATACTCCCTTTGTGTCCTGGAAAGTGTCATGCGACACAGAAAGATCTTTCTCAAAGAAAAGGCATCTTACAGGACTAACACTGAGCTCCCAGCTTGAGAGAATAAACCCCTCAATGTTGCGCTGGGCAAGGAGGCTGAGCAGGTCCAATACAGTGCTTTCACGCCATCTAGTGGTCGTATGCGAAGTCTCCCCCAGACCCTCGGACCTCAAGGAGCAACCCCTTTGGATTTAGATGGTGTCTGGGGCAACCGGTAGAGAGGAGTAGCCACCTCTACTCAAAAAAATTAGAAACATAATGTTTATTTTGCTTGAAAAACATGAATATTTTTAGGATAAACTATCTCATCGGTTTCAGTAACCTGATGTTAAGTGTTTGGTACCGTGTTAGTATGGGTGGAATTAGTCTTCCTCTGGCCACCTCCTTCCTTCCTCTCTGTTTTCCTTCCCTCAACCCCCTTTCAAGTTTCCTTTTCTTTTCTATCTTCTTTCCTTTAGTTTGGACTCCCACTTCTTTTACAAATCCATGTTTTGAATTTCAGTTTTCTGAAAGACTTTAAACATGGCTTGTTTTCACACCTTGGTTTGTTTTGGTATTTTGTGGCTTTCCTCTAAATGCCCATCTCCCCAGAACNCATGTGATGAGACAGAGAGGGCAGACAGAGGGTCAAAGAACGGACTTCCTGCTTCCTGGAAACACACAGCACCTAAACCACTTATGTTCTGGATTCTCTTCTTTCATCGGCCCTCAGGCGAGCCGCCCTGTAAGCAGCACTCGGAGTATCGACCTATAAACTGTTTAAAAGCTAAAGNATTTTCACTTTGCAAANTAGCTTTAAAATACATTATATGCACCGCGTGTACAGAGGTGTGCGGCTTATACTTCATCTAATAAGTCATCTTCAACTAGTGTCACATACTTGATTTTTTCCTAGTTGAGATTTATTTCAAAAGCTTAGGAATCCTTCTTTATTTTATTGATTCATACATTTTGAT
>LZPO01056437.1:0-11487 GCA_001675575.1 Neotoma lepida
GAGAGAGAGAGAGAGAGAGAGAGATGAGACAGAGAGAGAAGGAGAGAGAGATAAGAGAGATAGACACAGAGACAGACAGACAGGGATATATAGAGAGAGAACATGAAGTTGAGTCGGTAGGGAGTTGGGGAGGAACTGTGGAAGGGGAAAGGATGATCAAAATATATGAAAAAAAATGAAAAATATAGGACCCCAAACCATAGAATATTGCCAACCACACGGAAAGGGGCATTCTCATTTCAGCTAACATAATCAAGAAAATTCCTCACAGACACTCTCAGATGCTTGTCTCTGGTGATTCTAAATGCTGCAAAACTGAAAATCAGAATTAACCACCCCATATTATTATCCAGTAGAGGTAACAAAGGGAAAAAGTCAATAAGGAACATTATTGGGAGAGTAATGGAGCAGTTCATATTAGAGCTCTCTGTGTGATTGTGTTATTCTGTCACTTAAAAAGAAGTTTAGAGTGTGCATTATGTCTGTCCAAATATTTATAGATTANGACTCTGCTTACCCACAGGGTTTTGCTTCTGCCTGAACTTTCACCGTTCTCCTCATCCACAGTAAGATGGTTCCATCCTCATTACCGTGAAAACATTACACATTGTCAAGATCTGTTTCTAAATGGCCTGTAAACTACACACAACCCTGCAGGTCTGTTTCATAAATCTGTGCACATATGTGTTTACCAAAGCCACAACAGCAACCACTTTCTTCTTCCACAGCATACCAAATTCATNAAAAGCTAGGCTCATAGCCTTTCCCCCAATTTTATATTTCTCTGAAATGTAATATCCTTCCTATTTCCTCCAGTGATCAATGCTTGAAATCTCCAAAATATCTTTCATCTGTCACATTTTTTCCTACTCCTACTGAAAATATCCAATATCACTGTAACTATTAGCATCAGCAGTGTCATAGCCTCCTGACAGCTTCTGGCATGGCATCTGCTCTGACCTTAATGGACAGTGTTCTTTGATCACATTCTCTAGTTACATAAACTCTAACTTTCACAGGAGCTGTATCTACAGGAAATCTTCACCCAGGCTTTCTTTTTGGTTAAATCAATATTTAATTATGTAATTTCTCACTCATTTCCCCCTCCAACTCTTGCTATAGCCCCCTTGCCCATTCTCAAATTCATTGCTTCTTTTTCTTTAATTATTATTATTACATATGTATGTATAAATATATAAATACAGCATGCTGAGTGTGTTTAATGTTTCTTGGATCTATATGATTAGGGAGGCAACCACATTACATTAGATAATCAATTGGAGGCTCATCCAGTAGAAGACTAATTCTGTCTCTCTTAGTATTCCTTACCTGCCTGTAGTTCTTTGTCTAGGGGTGGGATCCTGTGATATTTTCTGCTTCCATCTGAATATATCTATTGGTATTATTATTCTTCGTGTTTTGTTTAGGCAGCCATATTGATAAGGTATCATGGATGCAGCTTCCTTGTCATTTTTAAGAGATAAAATTGCACAACAGATTTCCCAGTCCTCTGGTTCTTGCGATCTTTACTCTTGAAATGTTCCCTCAGGGTTAGGTATGAGGGTTGTGTTACTGAGCTATCAATTGGTCCTGAGAACTACATGATCACTTGTTCTCTGTATTTTGACCACTTGTAGCTTTCCTTAATGATCTTTTCCCCGCTACAAAGAGAAGCTTTTTTGATAAGGGGTGAGAGCTATACATGTCCATGAGTGTAAGGATAAGTGTTTAGAATGCACCTAGAAATTATACTAGTTTATGAAGGTGGCAGTGGTAGGTTCTTCTCTAATATTCATGACCTCACTAGCCCCAGATAGTTGACTAGGTTTTTCAGTGCCAGTATGATTTCCCTCCTGTTAAGTAGACTTTCAATACAACTAAGTATATCTTGGTTACTGCCAATATATGAGTGCCACCCTTGTGCCTTTAGGGATATCTTATCATAGTGGTCACTGTTGTGATTCATATTTATAGGCATCACAGCTGTGTAGGACTATCAATTTCTTTCCTTCCTTGGCAGCNTGTATTATAAAAGCCAATCCCAAGGGAGGAGACTTTGTGTATTATCTAACTTGACTCTTTTGAGTCCGGTGTTTGAAGTGCAGTGTCTTCAGAAATAGGAACTTACCCTCAATTTCTGGGAGGCAACTAAGGGCAGCAGATATAGCCATATTTTTTGGGGAGTCTCTTGGATATCCCTGGCCAACAATTCTAAAAGGGTTTTCCTGTGTCTGGTAATGGAATTTTTGTTAGTCTATGATTCTTGAGGGAGCATTATCACTCTAAGTACTTCACTGAAAGTATATATATACTTTATGTAATTTTAGGAAAATATAAACAATGATAAATTTTCAAACATCCTTAATGCCACTTATTCCTCTTCCCTCCCTTTCCTTCAACATNTGCTCCCCTCCTCCTGCCTCACCCACATTTCTCCCATTTCCCCTTCATAGCATCTGAATCCTTCTATTCCTCTCTTTAGCACTCTCTTTACTCCAAGTCCCTTTTTACCTCTTTGGTTTCTATGGTTACTCCAGCTTATATACTCACATCTGAAGATTTGGTGCTAAGGATAAAAGATGAGAGCAAANGTAGTATTTGTCTTTCTGGATCCAGGTAACTCCACTCAGCATAATGCTTTCTAGCCTCATCGTTTACCTGCAGATTTCATTTTTCTTTGCAGATGAAGAGTAGCCTATAGTGTATATGCACCACATTTTCATTAATCATTCATCAGTTGAAGGACATTAAAGTGGTCATTTCCATTCCTTAGCTATTATGAATAAAATGCCGATAAACACNGCTAAGCAAGTATCTGTGACGTAGGATATTGAGTCCGTTGGGTACATGCCAAGGAGAGGGACAGCTGGATCATATGGCAGCTTTATTTTTAGACTTTCAAAAGTTCTCCACATTGATTTCAAGAGTGGCTGCACCAGTTTACAGTCCAAGCCACAGTGAATGAGAATTTTTCTTTCCTCACACTCTCTCTAGAATTGGTTGTTGGATGTTTTTGTCAATCTTAGACATTTTTACAGGAGTAAGATGAAATCTCAAAGTTGTTTTAATTTTCATGTCCCTAATTGCTAAGGATNAACATCTTCAGAGATATTTCATAACCATTTCTATTTCTCCTTTTGAAAACTGTCTGTTCAAATCTATAGCCCATTATTTAAATGTCTCCTTGCCCTGACTCTGGTTTTTGGGTTCTTTATATATTCTGGATGTTAATCTTCTGTCAGACATATAGCTGGCAAGGATTCTCTCCCATTCTCTGGGATTCTTCTCTCAACTGAGAGTTTCCTTAGTTGCACAGAAGCTTTTAAATTTTATTAGTTCTCACTTGTCATTGCTGGTCTGCATTCTTGGGCAACAGGGTCCTATGAAGAAAATCCTTTTCTACACATATTTTGGGGGAAAAGCCTATGTTTTCTTCTAGCAACTTAAATGTTTCAAGTTTCACATTGAGATCCTTGATTCCTCTAGTGTTAAATTTTGTGCAAGGTGATAGATATGCTAGTATTCCTAGCATCTCCAGAACCTGCTATCTTTTCTTCAATGTGTATTTTTGTACTCTGTCAAATATTAGATCACTGTAGTTATGTGTTCTCATGTTAGGGTCTTCTGTTTTATTCCGTTGGCCTACATGTGTTAAGTGAAACCTGTGAAAGTCTGTTAAAGGATATAAAGAATTTATTAAGATATAAAATGGGGATAATACCTCACGAGTACAGAACAAAGTAAACAGCTGTTGTTGCACTCCATTCTGTCCAGAGGTGAAGGAAACCAACTGACTGGTCTCCAAATACCCAAGAGAGCTAATGAGCCCCCTCCTTAGTCTTAACTGGTCACATACCCAGAAAGGGCCACGCCCATTGGGCCAGATAGCCCAAAGGTCATTGGTTGAACTGAATGAATTCCCACAACATACATGTCTGTTTTTGTGCCAGTATCAAACTGTTTTAAATACTACAACTCTGTAAATATCTGTAAAAATCTGGAATGGTAATCCATCTAGGATTATTTTTCTTTGCTTGTTTGTTTTTACTTGTTTCACTTTGTTCAGGGTTGCTTTGGCTCTCCAGAGTCTTTTCTGTTTCCATATGATTTTAATTTTTTTCCCATGCTATTTCTGCGAAGAATATTGTGGGGAATTTCATTTGGATCCCATTATTCTATAAGATGCTTTTTCAAGAATGGTCATTTTTCACAATATTAATTCTACCAATCCATGAGCATGTGAGGATATTCCATATTCTAGTATCTTTCTCAGTCTCTTTTTTTCAGATTTTTAATATTTTCATTATAGAGGTCTTTTATCTTCTCAGTTAGGTTTATTAGTAGATATTTTATTTTCTTTGAAGCTATTGTGAATGGTAGTGTGTCTATAGTCTCATTCTCAGTGTGCTTGTTGGTGATATATAGAAAGGCTAAAAGTTTTATAAGTTGACCTTCTATTCTGCAACTTTGCTGAAAGTGGTGGACATTTCTAGAAGTCTGCTGAAAATTTGGGAATCTTTTATGTATAATATGACACCATCTACAAATAAGGAGGATTTGACTTTTTCCCCCATTTGTATCTCTTTAATTTCCTTTTCTTGCTGTTTTTTGCCTGCTAATGCTTTAAGCACCATATTGAAAATGAGTGGGGACAGTGGACAACATTGTTGCGTTGCTGATATTAATGGTATTGTTTTCAGGTTTTTCTTCATTTAGAATGACATTTACTGTCATCCTCTGTTGGATTTGTCATATATGAATCTTATTATGTTGAAGTATTAGTCCCTTTAGTCCTACACTCTGAGATTTTTATTATAACAGAGTGTTGGATTTTGTCAAATGCTTTGCCTGGATTGACTGAGATGATCATGCAACGTTTTTTAATCTTTAGGGCAGTTTATATGAATTATTAAATTTATTGTCTTGGGTATGTTGACTAATACCTATATCTCTGTTATAAAGCCGACTTGATCATGATAGATAATCTTTGCAAGTACTTTACTGAGGATTTTTAAATCTATGTTCATTGGTCTGTAGTGTTTTTGTTTTTGTTGTTGTAGTTGTGGTGGTGGTGGTGGTGATGGTGGTGGTGGTGGTGGTGGTGGTGATGGTGGTGGTTTTACCTGATTTGACGTTAGAATAATACTGGCGTCATAGAAAAAAATTGGAAGTATCCTCTCTCTCTCTCTCTCTCTCTCTCTCTCTCTCTCTCTCTCTCTCTCTCTCTCTCACTAATATTTGAAGAAGTGATGGCTATAGATCTTCTCTGAAAGCCTAGTAGAATTCTTCTGTAACTCTATCTGGGCCTGAGCTTCTTCAGTTGTTAGAGGCTTTTTATTTCTGTTTCAGTCTCCTCATTTGTTTCAAATCTGTTTAAGGTTTTTTTTCCCCATGGTTTGACATTCATGGTTTGGGTGAATCTAGAAATTTGTCAATTCCTTTAGATTTTTCAGCTTAATGGAGTACATTTTTTAAAGTATACTCTTATGATATTGTGTATTTCTTTAGTGTCTCTTGTGATGTTTTCCTGTTCATTTTGGATTCTGTTCNTTTTGGGTCCTATCTCTCTTTTGGTTAGTTGGGCCAAAGGTCTGTCTATATAATTTATCTTCTCAAAGAAACAATTCTTGGATTTCTTGATTCTTTATATTGTTTTCCTAGTTTCTGTTTAATCAACTTCTGCTCTGAATTTCATTATTCCTTGCCATTTACTGGATTTGGGTTGGTGAGTGCTTGTTTTTCTAAATTTTGAGTTGTGACATTAAATCTTTTATTAGTTCTCTTTTGAGTTTTGAATTTTTTGTTATTTTTTGTGTGTTTGTGAGCTTTGCCTGTATGTGACTCTGTATGCCATGTATATATGCCGGGTGCCCATGGAGGCTGGAAGAGGGCTTTGGATAACCCAGATCTGCAGTTACAGATGGTTGTGAACCACCATGTGAGTGCTGGGCATCAAATCTAGGTCCTCTGGAAGAGCATTCAATGCTCCTAACCTCAGGGTCATCTCTCTAGTCACTCTCTGATTTTTTTAACACAGACACTTAGAGTTATAATTTCCCTTATAGGACTACATTTGATGTGCTCCAGAGGTTTTGTTGTGCTATGTTTTTAAATTTTACTTATTTTTTAATCTTGATTTCTTTTTTTGACTCATGCAACATTCATAAATGAGTTATTTAGTCTTCATAATTTTGATAGTTACTAGAGGTTTGCTTGCCCTCTGTTTTAAGTTTCATTGCATTATGGTCAGATAGGATACATGAAGTTGTTTTGACTATTCTGAATCTGTTAAGGTTTGCTTTGTTTCCAGGTTGTGGTCTATTTTAGGGAAGCTTCCATGGTCTGCTGAGTAGAATGTGTATTCTTTGATCCAAACATCAAATATGGAATATTTGTTGGAATATTNCATAGATATCTGTTAAGTCCATTTGATGAGTGATGTCATTTATTTCTGAAGGTTCTCCATTTAGTTTTTTATTCTTCTGGTGACCTGACTATTGGAAAAGTGGGTTATTTAAATCACCTATTTTTAATTTGATGATGCTATTCTGTGTCTTTAATTTCAGCAGTACCCTTTTTATGAAATTGAGAGCTATAGAGTTGGATGCATGCATATTTAGGACTGCAATGTTTTCTTTGTTATATGTGTCCTTTATTAGAACAATGTGTCCTTTATTTCTTCTGATATGTTTTAGTTTTAAGTCTCTTTTGTCAGATATTAGGATAGCTATNTATGCTTTAGTCCTGGTCCTANCAGATTAGAACATTTTTGGCCATCCTTTCACTATATGGTGGTACCTATTTTTGAGCTAAAATGTATTTCTTAAGACAACAAACAGACGGAAAGATGGATTTAGTTTCTTTCTTTTTTTAATTAAAAGATTTTCTGTTTATTTTACATACCAACCACAGAACCTCCTCTCCTCCCTCCATTTAGCTTCTTAACCCATTCAGCCAGCCTGAAATGTTGAGACTATTAATGTTTAAAATTATTATTGAAAGGTNTGTGTTGATTGAAGTCACTTCTTTTTGCTATTTGTTTTTTTAGCTGTAATTTATCTTTCAATAATTATAGTATCATTTGTTTTCCTTCTACAGTGTCCTGCTTATTCCTCTCTGCATTTCATATATTGCTTCCAATATTTTCTTTAGGGTTAGTTTGCTGGACTTAAATTCTTTTGCTTGTATCAGGGAAAGTTTTCCTTTCTCATCCAACAATGGCCNTTAGTTTTTCTGGATATAGCAGTCTAGCTTGGCATCCATGGTTTCTCACTACTTGGAATACATTGTTCTAGGAGTTTCTTATCTTTCTAGGATGTTCTCGCTTTCAAAGTTTCCATTAATAAATCAACTGTTATTCTGATAGATTTTTCTTTATGTGTTTTTATTCTCAGCTTTTAATGTTGTTTCTTTGTTGTGTATATTTAGTGTTTTAACTATGTTATGCTGTGTTTCTTTTCTGATCTTGTTTATTTGGTGTTCTGAATATTTCTTTTATCTATATGGGAATACATTTCTTTAATTTGAAGGCATTTTCCTCTATAATTTTACTGAAGATCTGGTCTATGCCATTGACCTTGGATTATTCTCTCTAACCTATGCCTATAATTGAAAGAATTAATTTTCCTGATATCCTCCCATTTCTATATGTTTAGAAAATTACATTATTTTCTTGTGTGATGTAATTCCCCTACTTTATCTTCAAGTCCTGATATTGGATCTTTTATTCAGTCCATTCTACTTGTAAGACTTTCCCCTGAGTTTTCTAGTAGTGTGTGGTTTTGACTTCTATCCTTATTTCAGCTTGCGTTCTTTTAATATTTGTACCTCTTTACTGAATTTGGTTTTCAAAACCAGTCTTATGTCTATGTTTATTTTATTTTTCTTGGGCATCACACAGAGGTTTATCTCTTTATTCTCTTTAAGCTTGTTGTGTTATTTGTGTCTTTGTAAAACTCCTTGATATCTTTGATGAGCTTTGTGATTGTTCTTGTAAGTTCTGTGGCCTAGGATTTATCTAGTTAATTTCCACTAGAGAACATTGTTGCAAGACTGATGGGTTTGGGGAAGGCTTACTGTATTGATCATATTATTTGTATTTTGTGATAAGACCTAGTCCTGTGGACTTCTTCTATTGGTTCCATGTCTAATGTGGACATAGCAGGCTGGAAGTTAACATGGAATATGCAAGTCACAGTGTACCTGGAAATTGGATAAGGCCTAGAGGGATGAAATTAGACAGACTCAAGGGGCTGGGATGACACTCAGTATGTGAACCCTAGCCCATGCAAGGAATATGGAGACTGTATGGGCAGGGCTCACTAGATTATTCCTGGGATTAGAATGTACAAGCCTGGTAGGTGAACTCACTGAACTGGGCCCTGATGCACTTTATTTCATGACAGATTGGGCCTGAGGGTTGGGTGCAAAATGGGAGGGATGAAGTCGGGTGGTCACAGAAGGCCCAGTNGAATTACATGCAAGATGTGTGTCCAAGTCTGGAGCTTGGAGGCTGCATGAACATGCCTCACCACAATAGGCCTGGATACTGGATGTGGAACCTGGGTTAGGTCCTAGTATTGTGGAGGGTTTGTAGTGGGAGAATCAGGTGGACTCACCATACTGAACCCCAGTGCAAGATGTGCAGTTGGAGTGGAGCTGGAGGTTGGGTATATGGCAGGAAGGATGAAGTCATGTGACTCTTGCAGGGCTGGGTTGGTACTAAGCATCTGAACTTGGATATTCAGAAGTATTTCTCAGTGTGAGCATTTGTTCTCTCCTGTGTTGAGTGATTATTTGGATCCCTGTTTAGTATTATCCCAACCTGTCAGGTCGTGGACAGCTGAATGGTGCTTGGTGTTCAATCTTGGGGACACTCTGTTTTGATTTGTCGGTGGGGTGTCTAGAGCAGTCTCAGCTGGGTAGCAGTTCTTGTCAGACTCCACATGATGTGGGGAGCCCAGCAAGGTAGTAGGTGATGTGACTGGCAGGCAAGCAGAAGGGAAAGTATGTCTGGAGATGTTCAGGCTCTTCTGGATGGAAACAGTAGGATACAGGTGCTTAGCAGAGTGGTAGGTGGGATTACAGGCAGACTTCTCAGCTGGTCTTCCTATCACTAGGTTCTAGTGGGAATTGTCTGCATCTAACAGCCCCCCTCTCTCCCCCTGGTGCCCTGGTGAAACACCCAGAACACCAGAGAATGCTTGTCATCTCACTTGCCAGTTAGGCATCTTCTGTGCACAGGTCATTACTCAGCAGGTTTCCAATACACAAAAAGACAAGGCAGAAAGATTGTAAGTTTCAGGCCAGTCTGGGCTACATATCTAGACCTTGTCTGAAAACAAAAACAGCAGTAACATTGTACATTTAAGCAGGTAGATTTTATGTTATAGATANTTTATCACAATTTATAGAATTGGCTCCCAAGATAAGAAAAGTCACAAAAATTGTTATAACTTAATTATTCTTCTGAAAAATTTTATATAACAATTATCTCCTAGAATTCACCTTATTTTAAACTAAGTATAAATTAATAATTATATACAATAATGAGATNTTGTAGTATTTTAAATATATATTATTGTATAGTGTTTGAAACAATCTGAGTATGTCTGTCCACTCACAGAGTTGTTATTTATTGTAAAAATTTCTAAATCCTTTCTTGAAGCTTTTTTAAAAGTATANTAGTTATTGCTCCNTGTTTCAGCCCCACTGTGCACCAACACTCCTGAACGTCCTTCTNCAACTATGACTAGTAACCATGGATCATTATTTTCTCATCCACACCCCCCCTAGTCTCCCTAGCTCCTGGAACCACCATCCTATCCTCCCTGATTATGAGATCAGCTGTTTTTTCAGATTACTCACATGAGTGAGGTCACATAAACTTGTCTTTATGGTCAAAGCTTATTTAACTTAACATTTTAACCTCTAGTTTCATCCACATTGTTGCAAAAGACAGGATTTCATTTTTTGAGCANTTTTAGTATTTAATTTTGCTCACATAACATTTTCTTCATTCATTCCTCAGATGTTGGAAACAGTTGATGTTTCTGTTTCTTGACAAATACAAATTGTGATACAATGAATACAGCAGCANACATCTCCACATCTCTGGGATTCATGATTTCATTTCCTTTGGTTATTTANTGGCAGTGGGAGTTGTGGAAAATTTCAAATCTCCTAGGAGCTGAAATTGTGTTAAGAAAAATTATAGTCCCTGTGCAAGAGCCACCTTTCCTGGGTAAGTGTCTTACCCCCCCCCCTTTGCCACCTGCAAACCCATAGGCCCAGTTGCACACACAGAGCCTGCAAACCCTCTTTGTGTGACAGCCACCTTTCCACCTCTCTGGGCTGATTTGCTTTCTCTCTCCCAGCCCCACTGCTGTCTACAAACCCTCAAGACTAGTCGGACCTGTGCCTGGGACCCTCCTTCATTAGTGAACCCCCTATGGCTCTCCCAGGGATGAACCCCCTTATTTGTGGTACACAAGAGCAGTAAGCCTTGAAACCATATACAAACAAACAACAAAAATGGAATTGCTAAGATACACACACAAACACATATAAATATATGTGTGCACACATACATACATATATATGTATACATGCATACATATATGTGTATACACATGCATATATATGTCTGTAACAGTAATAAATAAAATTGGCTATCAACTTGAAGGGTGAGGGTTTGGGAGGGGCTCAAGGGAGGGTAGCTAGGAGCAGCTAAAGGGAGGAAAGGGAGAGGGGGAAGTTACGTAATTCTATTTTAATTAAGAATATATTTTAAAAATAAAAATTACAGTTCCATTATGCTAATGTAATATCAAAAACATAAAACATATAGTATATTGTAGAAAGTTTCATTTTATTCTGTGAAACCAAGAATTATTTGAAACATTTAAAATTGCAGCATAGATTGGCAGTTTAGGTATTTTACATGTTATTTGTAATGTAGATATACTGATGAAATGTTTGTAGTGATTTTATTGTTTTCCAATTTGAAGCATTATATAGAATATGCATTCAGATATTTAAGAAGTCAATCTTCTATCTACACTCATATAAAATAATAACCATTTCAGGAAACTTGTCAAAAAATAGTGTAGTTCCACCNGATACCACAAAGTGTCAGTGAAAGCCTTTGAAACCACCTACTTTGACAATTCAGGGATATTTTCAACATTAAATCAATTGTAATTTTATTATAATGTAGAAATTAATATGTTCATTTTAAGTCAAATTCATATCCCAGAAAGAATGCTGAAGAAAGAGTAAACCATCCAATACCCTCTCAATTTAATGGAAATGAGTTAGTTCAGATGAAATAATATATTTCTTTGTGAAAGAAAAATAAAATGAAGAATAGCAACAAAATGTAGGTGTGGGAGACTGTGGTTACCTTTTTTTAGTTTCCTGTATCTAATCATTCATGGAATCATTATGAGGTAGATCTAAGAACCCAGAAAGTGAGCATCAATAGTT
>LZPO01056438.1:7728-23648 GCA_001675575.1 Neotoma lepida
AGGGGAGGTGTGGGGGGGGAAGAGTGGAGGGAGGGCAAACTATGGTTGGGATGCATTGTATGAGAGACCGGAGGAGTGGAGGGAGGGGAGGATGTGGTCAGGATGCATTGTACTCCAGAATAAACAAACAAACAAACAAACAAAGAAATCAACTTAATCATATTGACAGGAAGACCGCACTTTGATCATAAGATTGATTACTGTGTTCTGAGGTCCATTTCCACTTTCCATGTGATCACCAGGAAATTCACTCTCAAACTTCTGCCCCTCCCACTGAGTTGGGGAAGAACTCCTAAGGTGGAAGAGGCTAAAATTGAGTCTAACTTGGGAATTCCTCTTCAATACAAAAATCTCTAGAATGAGTAATTTGCTATTTTCCAAGTAACTGACNGTCAGAAACTAAACCAGAAGAGTTGAAGGCACTAGATAAGTCCTCAATGTCTTCTCAATAAATTCAATCTGTGGCATTAAGTTGATTGTTTTAAAGGCCAGCTTCTCTAAAATATTCTTGGAGAAAGGAGTCAATGGGGAGAAAGCTTATGAGATAAGANATTCAAAGAAATCAGTGAGTTTGAAATATCAGTGGAGTTAAATGAAACCACAGGGAGAAAAGCTTTTTATCCCCAGTCTTCCTAAGGAAGCTGTCACACTGTGGGTTTTCATGTCCTCAGCTCTTACAATTGGGTAGAAAGAAGTAGATCAGGATATAATCAACAGTAGGAAAAGAGAAGGGTGAGGGAGAGGAGGAAGAGGAAGGGAGTGAGTGACAGGGAGGAAGGAAAGGAAAAAAGGATGGCAGAAACTTTTGTTAATAANCAANAGGGCTAGCTATGTTCTTCCTTTCAGTGTTGGTAAACATCTGAGCATCTGTGCACTTCTCCTGGATGGAGAAACAGGTCAGGAAACTAGTCCTTCCCCTTAGGTTTATTAGCCTTCCTCTTTTTGAGACCCTGTTTAGTTTTATGTGGCTCAGGCTGGTTTGATAGCCTGAAATGTGAACTTCTGATTCTCCTGCCTCCATAACCTGAGTGCTGATGCTACAGCCTGCAGGCTCCTTTTAAATGCCCTTTCTATTTCTAATGTCTCCACAATCGGCAAAGATAGGGTTCATCAATACCACTTCAGCAATCAAAGAAATCAATGTAAAGGAGCAAGTCCACCTGAGCCCAGGACAGGAACCCTACTCAATGTTCTTACAGCAGGAAAACACCNGAGGTAAGTCAAAGGGAAACACCAGATGTCCCCCACTAGTGTGGTTCCCCTCTTGACCAATAGTCACCTGAACAGATCCAAGGCACAGAGACACACCAGACCTAACTCCAAGGGTAATAAGAGAAAGCTACTTTGAGGAAACATTAACACACCTTAACAANGCAGCCCCTCACAGATCATCCTCTGACTTGTGGGTTATGATTGAATACCCCTTCTCAATGCCAGTTGCCTATTTCTTTCCATTTGACATAACTCATTATCTAGATTAGAGTAGGCCCTTCCCCAGCATGGGAAGAATGCAGGGATGACACAACCTGCCACTGCCCTTATGTGAACAGTAAGAAGAACCCCTGCTTTACAAAAAGCTGTGAGCTAGCAAAATACCCATATAACACACAGGTCAGTGGGCACCCCACCCCCACCCCATCCCCGGTTATTGCTACTAGTTTCATTTCTTAGTAGCTCAGCACAAATTTAATTGCTACTTAACAGACTGATTGGGTTTTGACTATTTAAAAATTCCCAAAATGTCTCTGCCAGGAACCAGAATAAATAAAAATTGAAAGAAGGGGAGCGAGTGGAGGCAACACTGGAAAGCCAGTCACTGGTCAACAAATACTGGCTGCGAAAATCCTGCAGTGATGAGAGATGGAGCCAGCTCAGCAGCTGACCAATTTCTGATCTCCCAGCCAGCTGTCTCTCATGCAGAGTTCTGCGTGGCTCAGATATGAAGACGTTATAGCATGGACAGTTCTGGGAACTTTCTCCTTCGAGCATGCAGTGCATAGAAACCGACTCCAACAACATTCATTGTCCAAGTTCCAGAGGCAACAAAAGGGACTCTTGATCGAATTGGTTTTAATTATTTGGTTTAATTCTGGAAGACGACTTTTCTCCCTATACAATGTTAAGAAAAAAACCAGTTGAACCCCTCACCCACACCAATCCCACTGCATAAAAATCATATCAAGGAGCAGAAGTAATTGTGCATTTAAAACACTCTGTCTTTTGGCTCACTGTTTTCTCGAATGATTTTTGTTTTTAATTCTCCCTGTGCAACTGTCTAATTTTGGAATAAGAACGAAAAAAGTCAGGGGCTTGGGGTGGAGAGTCGAAGCAGTCAATGACCAGAAATGTCTAGGAGCCCATATCATTTCTATTTCTCAATCTCTTCCCCCTTTCCTCCTCTCTGTCTCTGTCTCTGTCTCTCATCTCCCATCTCCTTTCCAGATGAGATTCAATCTCCACATCACATTGAGCCCCCTCCCCCACCGCTGCCCCCGCCCCCGCTCAAGCATTGGATAACCCGTAGTTGGGAGTCTGCAGCAGCAAGGGAACCTATGCTCTCTCCATCTTTGCTGAGATACCGGCCTCTGGGTCCTCAATTCCTAGATGGCAGTTCGCCCTTTCCATCGCCCGAATCAAGGCAGCTTCGCCTGCAGTATGTCTAGCCTGTTTTTGTCTTTCTACATTTATTTTAACTCGGCCCGGGCGCAATCAAATCCTGGCAACAAAGCCCGAAGCTCAAAGCCACCGAGGTGGACTGGCGGCCAGCTCCCGGCCCCTCCTCCCACCGCCCAAACTCGCCTTTGAAAAGACAAGCGTCGGGCCAGAAAATTAATGTGAAGGATAAAAGGCTGAGACGCGAGTGTCCACGAGTGCTGTGGGCTTTGCAGTTTTCTTCTATATACCTTTTAAACATCAAGGCCTAAAAGCTAGGAAACCACTCCGGACTTCCGTGCGGGAGCTGACCCTAGTGGGCGCATGGCTCCCGCCCCGCTCCCTCCCCCATCTGGCTGAGTCGGAGAGAGCGAGTGCTTGGCGCGGTTTGTCTGACACTTGTAAATGGAAGTGGGATCCAACTTGGAAGCAAACGCGCAGGAGTCTGGGGGCGGGGAGGAGGGAAAAGCAGAGAAAGACTCTCCTATCTTTTCCCTGGTCCAATGTTCCTCCCTCGCGCCGCTGAGTAGCGGATTCGGGAATACCCCAAGCAAAATCCAGGTCCCGAGCGCACGCGGCGGCGAAGTGGGGTTCTCCCAGGGAGGCTCCGGACACTGGCTGACCTCGCTCCCGGATGCCAGCGCTTCTCGCTTCTGGGAGACTCCCAGCCTCCAAGGCGACCTCACAGTCTGCAGCCTGTCCCTACCTTCATGTCCATTTGCGGACAACCCCATGGCCGGGCTTGCTCGTTATTGTATCTCAAGGTGGGTGACACCGCCAGCACGCACACCCAGGAGCGCCCCCTTTCCTCTGGTAGCAGGAGCCAGGAGATGAGCTTTAGGGCGCCCGGCAACACCCGGCACTCTGCATCCCATCCTCTCTCCAAGCGCATCACCGCACGGAAGAGCAGGGCAGAGAAAAGCAATGCAAGTCGCTTTCCACCAAGTCTTGGTCTATGCTTAAACATTTCCAAAAACACATGCGACAAAAGTCGGCTAGAGAGAGAAACGGTGAACGTGGTATACTGCTAAAAATACCCGGGCTCGCTCAGCCCGGCCCGATGCATTTTAGCTCAGCGACCCCAGCTGGCCGAGTTCTCTCGTTCAATGAGAGCCACGCGAAATCCATCCAGGCCCTCTCTGTCACTTCCAGCCAGCTCCCTAAGATCCCCAACTGCACTCTGCCGAACCGATAGTCCCTCTCATCACCTCCANGAAGGACGCCGGGCGCGGACCAGTGCTCCTTCAACATGCTCACGCGGAGCCGCAAGGGCCCTTCCGCATCCTTAGAATGGTCAGACTCGCGCTATTCTCTTTTCAAATAGCAAAGCCCGTCCTCCCGCCCGCCAAAAATCATGCTTTCTCCCAAAGGATTCGAGTCCATCTTCCCGTCAAAACAACAGGGAAATCATCTCTTGGCTACTCGGCCAAACTGGCGCACCAGTTCAAAGTCTGCTGTCATTCAGTACCTTTCACAACCCAACAAGATTCAGATGTGGGGAGAGGACCCGCAAACAGTCTAGGCTACCGTTCCTGCAAGGTGGAAGTGAAGGCTGGGTTCTCTGCTCCGCACATAGCCTCCTCTAGCAAGCACCCAACTTGAGCCTCTGGGTCTTGCAAGTGCATCCATTGGCATCTGCGCCTTCCCACTGATGCTGCAAGCGCCAGCTACCAAGCCGACTAGCCGCCTGATCAAATCCACCTGCAGCCAGCCGCCACAGCTCAGTGAGAACCCAGAGCAGCGTGCAAGCGTGCAGACCCGCAAGCCCCCTTTCCTCTTACCCTTGGCCTAAACTTGACCAACTGCTGTACCCGTCTCCTGGCTCCTGCTGCAGGGCTGAGTCTCCCTGGGTTCTAGCTGGCAGCGGTAATGACCACAGCTCCCGGCAGCACCCAGGCAGGAACTTTACAAGGTGAAAAGTTTCCCCCACGCTTTCTGGTGGCTCTAGCTTGCCGGTACCCCATCACAACCTCTCCGTAACCTGGTAACTGGAGCTGTTCTGAGAAAGGTGCGCTCCAGCCGGTGCACCCTGCAGCCAAATAAGCACGCTAAAAATCCTCACGCACCCTTGCCTCTGCCGGCGATGCTCCCCTGCACCAGACGCGTCCTCGGTGGTCTTCCTCTCCGGCCTAGGGCGAGCTGGCCACCCCGCCGCCTCCGCCGCAGTGCTCGCCGCGTGCTCCGGGCTGAGGCTAGTGAGGCAAGCGGAGGCGCTCGGCGCTTGGCGCTCAGGACGCCGCCACCGCTGCGGGTTGGCGGGCGGAGGAGGGGAGTCGGAGGAGGATGGCGGCGGCGGGAGGAGGGGGACCGGGAGCGAGGTCCCAATGCTCAGCCCAGATCACAGCGCAGCCTGCCGGGAGGAGCGGTTCTCGCGCCTGCTCTCGGCAGTCTGCACCGCTACTGCTAGTCGAGAAGCTGCTTCGGGTTCCCCATCGCTGCCGCCGCCGCCTCACTGCCAAGCCCCCAGCTTCGCTGTCTCCTCCTCCCTCCCCGCAGAGCTGCGTCCTCGTGGGGGACGACCAGTGATCTCTGAGATCCCAAAGATGAGGGGCGCGGGAGGGGGCCGGGGAGACTCGGCGGCCGGCAGCAGGACGCTCTGGGCGCCTCGCGTGGAAGCTGGACTAATTTTAGAGCCGAGGCTTCCTCCACCCCTAGCTGAGCTGGAAGAACGCACCAAAGTGCAGTGCAGAGGCTGTAGCCGGGAGAGCTCCCTGCCGTTTTCAGAGCGCGCGCGCACACGCACCACATTCAATCTGCCAGGCGCTGCATCCTGCTGCCTGGAGTGCCCTAGACTTGTCCGGAGCAGAAGAGGAAACGGAGGCACAATGAGGCCAAGGTGGTTGAACCAAGCTCCTCAGGGTAGTTGGAAGTGCAGTGGGCCAAACTGTCAAACGTTGTACCTCCTGCTGCCTACACTGGACTCGCATTGTTTTCCCACGCATTTCAGATCCTCGGGATCACCTTTGTGTGGGAGGGAATCCGACTAAAGAGTAACATGACTCATCACCCCCACTCCATCTGAAACACTGTGGGATGGGAAGACATTCCGAAAGGGGATGAGTGAGTGATCTCCGGGGAGCTAGGTGATTTGCAACGCCAACTGGTGGCCCTCTAGTTCCTATAACTTCGGTATCACCATCACTAATCCAAGGATTCCTGGAAAATGCCCTCCCCCCCATCCCACTACCCACTGCTGCAATAGCGCTAGCACTTCAGCCTTTGCTCCACGACTGCGAGGGAGCTTCGAAACAGCTCTACCTAATGGCCAGCGCCCCCGCTTGTCGCTTGCCCCCACTTGTCTAAAGCAGGAGCTCACCCCAAGGAGATGCCTGGAGTACCCTCTCCCAGGCAGCTTCTCCAGGACTCTGGGACTGAGCACTAACACCAACAGAGGTGCCCCAGGCCTACAGATCTGCTGTGTAGAGAAAATCGCTCTTTATTTTGACCCCTGAATTTCTCTTTGGGGAGCAAGGTCTGTGGCAGCTAAAAGTCTTTGTGCTCAATCATGCCTTTTGAAGAGCTCATAGAATTTACCTTCCTGATCTTCAGCTCCCAAGCCTGGGGCCTTAGAGCTCTAAAAAGCCCTCCACTCTTAGTAGGTGGGAAGTTCCCCTTGAAAGCCTTCTGCGGCCTTCTGCACTACCTTGACTGCCCCATAAAGCACTCTGCATGCTCTGGTTGCTTGCCTTGAGCAGTTAATGGAAATACTAAGGAACACTGACAGCTCCCCATACATCAACTACTTCCAGGCGAGAAGCATGATGATGTCCAGAGCTTCACTGTTACAAAGGCCAGAAGAAAACTTACCTGCTCTCCAAAATGTTGTCATTTGTATAATTTCATTCTGATTTTATTTTTTGTTCAGGCACTTTCTTAGGCGTTAAAAGTTTATTGCCATATAAATATGCTCCCGATGTGGTGTATTCCTTGTGACTGACCCAAGGCAGCTAACATTGCATCGAAGGTTTTAATGAATCAAGCATTTCCCGTTCCATTGCTTCTGTGGAAGGGCGAGGAGAGCTACTGCCTGAAGCCAGCACTTTGGATAGAGTCAGCTGGTGGCTAGTTGGCTCCTGGGATGCTCAGGGAAGTGATGTTGGCAGCAGGATAGGCCGTCTTCCACCTCCTTCCTGGGAAGCTGGCCAGGTAACTGGAGGAGCACCGACAGGATGGGAGTCCAGCCCCTCCAAAGGCTCTCTTATGCCTCAGAGGCACTTTGCCTGTAAGTGCAGAAATCTGTCTAACTCTCTGCCTCCTGCCCTAAGGCAGTGTGTAGGTAGTAAAGGAAACAGTCTNGACTCCCAGAGCAGAAATGAGCCATGACAACCTGGGGATAAAGGATTCACTGCAAGGGTGTGGAGTAGTTTATTCAGTGGGACACTCTCTGGTCAGTTTAGATTTGGGGGAGCAAGTAGTGCTTGTTGATATCAGAAAAACATCTATTTTTTCATAATATAACCTACTATGTATCTGTGATATTGAGGTCGTATTATTAATAAAACTATGAACTTAATGAATGAAACAAAGAGATTTATACTTAAATTTCCACCCATGGCACCTTGTACAAATTCCAGTGTAGTGGATACATTTATTAAACAGTCAAAGAATAAATGAGTGAAGAAAGCATGAGAGTTCTCTCTTAGACTTGATAACACAGAAAAGAGCTCTAAACTGAAAAATCAGAAATATGTAACCATGTAAGTTGCTGTATATACCTCCGAAGTCCCACTCCACATCCCCTGGGCCTTATCTCTCCCCTTAGGCCACTGAACAAACAACTTGCTCTTCTGGATTCCTGAAAACTGTACTGATAGTGCAGTACCCTAGGCCTCTCTTGTAGCTCACCTCCCACCCAGAGGTCTCTTGAAGTGTTTGATGTAAATGGAAACCTAGATGTGTAGGAGATTAAACACTGAGAAGTTGTCAGTGAACAGGCCATGGGCATGTTTGGCAATTTGCACTACTCCCTACCACAGATGGAGGAAGCCGATGTGTTCCACACAGTTTCTGGGGTGGTCTTGCTGCATGAAGCAGTGGTCAGCTCAGGTGCACACACTCTCCTTCCCTCCGGCTCTGGCCCTCTGGCTCTCCTGTGCTCCTGGGATCCCATCCCATCCCATCTGAGGGATCACATCCCTCCCTCAGAAGTTTTTCCAGTGAAAAATTTTAAGGTTTATTTGTATTATTTTTATTTTCACGTATCTATATGCATGTGAGTATATGCCACAAGAGTTTATATCCTTTGGAGATGGAGGCAACTGGTGAGCTGCCTGACACACCTTGGGAGCTGGGAACTGACCAAGGTCCTCTGGAAGCATGTGACTTGAAGCACCTAGCCATCTCTCACTCACTGTAGCCCTAGCCATCTCTCCAGCCTCTCCAGTAAGTCTGATGTCACACTCTGCTTTCTGGCAATCCCAAGCTAACACACAGATCACCATTCCTTTTTATTTTTTTCTCTTTCTTTTATATTTATTCTATGTGTCTTTTACATCATGTATCTTGATCCCATTCATTTCTCTGTCCCTTTGCAACAGCCCTCCACCCCTGCACACCCCCCAAAAAATTTAAGAGAAGAAAGGGAAAAGAAAAAAAATAAAAATTTTATCATGGAAGCTGCAGTGTGACACAGTGAGTCACGTAGTAAACCCCTTTGTCCATGTTCTATCGCCATTGCTAATCATCGCTTACTCTAAGCAACTGCCAAATTATGATTCATAGTATCTTTTAAGGGTAATATATGAATATATATAGAATTGATCACATATAGGAATACATATGTGCCCAACTTTCTATGTACTTATAAGGCTTCTCTCAATGTGTAATCAATTCTGTCTGTCACCTTTTACCCAGACCTGTTCATCTCACTGAGTTTGTCTCTGTGTTCAGGAAGATTTTACTTGTATGACATATGAGATAATGCCTATCTTATTGTTAACCCTGTAAACACTGAATTACAGCTTTTATTTAAGAGATATTTTGATAACCAAATGGGCTCTTTAGGGAGGTGGTAGAATGTCCTTTCCTTGAAGTATTAAATCAAGCACACATGACTCTAACAGTATTTTTGGGACCAGATAAAATCATGCTTTGTTGTGTGTTGCGGCTTGAGTGTGAAGCATCCCCACAGGCTCAATCTCTGCTTCTGGTGTTGATTTGGGAGGTGGTAAAACTGTTAGCAGTTGAAGCCTCATTGGAGGAAGTAGGTCACCGCTACTTTATGGAACTGCAGTAGGTGGTAAGTCCAAAACACAGACTAACCTCTTTCCAAATTCTCCACCAATCATTGTACTACATGTTACAGATACGTCTTCTACCAGCCCAAGATGGATGCATCACATCCTTCTTTTGTACATGTCCTTCTTTGACACTTAACTATTCTTTTGCAAAATTTTAATTTTTGACAGTTTCACACATGTATATAATGCACTGTGAAAATATTCACCCATCACCCTTTCTCATCTCCCTCCCAACAGTTCAGGCCCCCTTCTTGTTCCCAGTTAATCCCCTCCTACTTTCATGCCTTATTTTTTGTGTGTATAGTGGTCCTTTTCAGGTAATCCCAGCTGCTGTGTGTTCAGGATTACATTGATCACGTCATGCGTGGAAGACAGTGCCTCACAGCACTCCTCCCCATTCTCTAGCTCTTCTAATCTGCTGGTCCTTTTTTCTGTGATGTTCCCTGGGTCTTGTTGGGGATGATATACATGTTGATTTTTAAGACTGAGCATTTAGCAGTCACTTAACTATCTTAAAGTTGATGTAACCCAGTCTTTATTTTCAAAGGACATCCAAACCAAACTTGAGTATACCTAATACTTGGATTTCCTCAAAGGAATTTCTTACCATCTGACTTTATTTTATTTCGTATTCATCTTGGGCTCCAACTGTTCCTTTACTTTGGCTAGTAGATTANCCAGTGTAGTAGAAGCCATTTTGTCTTGTACAGTTCTGTATCTCTTAGGCTTTCATCTTTCCTTTTCACTCATTTTTGTTCATTGATCCATCTAGTCATTCAAACATAATTGTTGAGCAGCTGTGCACTTGCTCTGCGAAGTACTGGGGAGATAATGAGTTACCTACCCTCATGGGTCTTAGGTGGATTTAGGATTCACCATTTATCAGAAGATGTTTTAAAATGATGTAGCAGTGACAAGGGCTGTGGGTTGAATGATGTGCATTGTTTAGTTACATGACCACCACTCCTAGTGAAGAGGGCTCTTCATTCTGCCCATTTTATTCATAAGGGATAACTAGGGGTACACTTAGTCCATACTGAGTCTATAATACTGAAAGGACAAATGCTCCCCTTACCAAAACACGATCACCTCCAGAACCCCACTTCATTATCTTCACATTTTTATGTACTCTCCTGGCTGCTCATTGAACTTGTTTTTCCTCAAGCATTTTGAGGATTTTTTCCTTTCAAAATTATTATATTAAAATGTTTTTTGTAAATTAAAGGCTTTTACTGTTTGTCTCTACAATTCAGTANAGCATGTACAATATGAATGGAATATGCTCACGTGAAGTAGTTTCCTGAGGCCACATTTGTAGTATTCCTCTACAAAGACNCATTCTGAGCTTAAGATAACCTGGATGGACTTTGGATGTGACTTGCTCCTTTGTCAATTAAAGGAAAATTTTCAAGCAACTTAAAAATGAGGTAACCATATTTCTAAAATCTTAGAAAAGAAATTAGATCTATTCTGTCTTTCCATCTGCCCATCTCACAGCCATGCTGCCTTCAGTGTCTATTGACCTCCCTAGTGCAACTACTAAAAAAAATCCTAGATGCAGATAAAACATGTCTACTTCTTAAAAGGAGGAACTACATTATTTTCTTCATCATTTACNGTTACACAAAGTTCAACAGAAGTACATCTGAAACAGGGGCCCTCAAAATCAAAGAGAATGAAAAAGCATTTCTACAATGTTGGTGAAAAAAAANNAANNAAANTTNAANTNNNANNNNTNANTTTTTTTTCATTATTTTCTTTTTCTCTTTTCTTTCTTTTTTTCCTTCCTTCTTCTGCTTTTAGAGACAGGGTGTCACTATATAACAGCCTTGTCTGGCTTGGAACTTGCTGTACAACCAGGTTGGCCTCAAACTCACAAAGATCTGCTGCCAGACTTGACTCTCAACTGCTGGGATTATGAGCCACCATGTTCGTCAGATGAATTGGTTCTGATTTTATTTAATTGAGTCAGCAAGGTATTATTAAGTATAAATATCATCATACTGCCTTAAATAACATTTTAATGCCATTTCCATTTTTAATTCATGAAAATGGCCATTTGCCCTGACTTGAGGANTATTTTTGGCTAAATAAATTAGAATCCATTTCATTTTACCAGCCCAAATGCATGTCAACATGAATTCTCAAAAGTAAACTGCATCAAGGTATTTGCATATGGAGACTGTCACTGTGGACAAGTGTCTGAATGCCTGTGGCACTGTTGCCAAAAAAGAGACCTCAGCACCTTCTATCTCTTCTCTGATAACCTGCAAGTCACTAGTAACCAAATAAGATGAAATTTTGCTCACGACTTTGCATAAAGTCCATGTTCAAGGAGTTGATAATAGAATTCAGATTTGTTTTGTGTCATTTTCACTTACATGCTGGGGCTCCCCACATCAATTAAGGCAGTCAAGATGCCACAACAGACATATCCACAGGCCAATGTGATCTAGAGACAATCCCTCCCTGGCACTCTTTTCTAGGTGATTCTAGATTGTGTTAAGCTGACATTATCACAAGGCTCCAGCCTGAAATTTGCATTCACTGAGTCCTGGTTATTCTAACAGTTGCTAAAATTTTAGAACTAAATTGCTAAAATTTTAGAACTTCTGACACACATACAGGCAAGCAGACACCATTCACACACACACACACACACACACACATACACACAGAGAGAGACACCACATATACACAGTATATATACCACACCACCTACATGCATAGTCACACTCCACTCCACATACACTACACATACATACCCACAATACCAAGCACACACATCACACATACACCACACATATACAGTCATCTTACACACATACCATGCAGACATACATACCGCATATATGTGGTCATATACTACACACACCACAATACACAAATTACACACACACATACACCACACACACACACACACACACCACACACACATATTACACACAAAACACACCACACATATACATATTATAAACACACACATATACAAGTACTCACAAGTTAACTGCAAGCCATGCTCTGAAGTTCTCAAAGTGTAACACTACATTTTTTTTAACACAGCATTAAATCTGTAAAGAGAAAGTACTCAACCTTACTCATCTGACAAAAATTCCAAATTCTCCAGGTTGCTTCTTGATGGGGGTTGTGATTGAGCCTGAATCACCAGGTAATTGCTTCTATTAGCCAGCTCATTTTGCTTAGGTAGGCACAGCTGGAGGTAAACTGCCCACTGCTTTAGGATACCTAAAGCTGTGCAGCCCCATCCCTCCAGGTTCCAGCTAAGTAGAGACCTGCTGAGGAAGTGAAATCAGACCCTTGTCCCTTTTCTTCTTCCCCTGGTGTATGGGGTTTTATGCTACAGTGTGGCCCCTAAGTGATAAAGGAGANGCTTTCTGATCTGTGTCAAGTGCCTTCAGAGAGCAGGGGAGTATCTGCCTCCTATTGGACTCCTAGAGGGAAGTGGATTACTAGGACAAACTCTGCTGCCTGGCACCTCAGCAACCCTGCTTTTCCTGGTGGGTGTTTTCATGGATGTGATCAGAAGTGTAAGTTTACGCATCTTTTGAAAAATGTCGTGTTATTTCTGAAATCTGGAAATAGGAATCTGAAGGCAAATGATTACATGCAATCTTTACTGATATTAAGAAATAGTCAAATTACTTAGAAGGATTAAGCACTTTGGAAAATGAATGCTGCTTCAGGAGTTGCATAAGAAGTGTTTCCATTCTTTTCAAATTGCACATAAAATCAATAACATATTTTAGCCATTTTTCAAGTGTTACTCTCCATGAAATGTTTGAACTCTGGTGCCAATAACTTTTTATTTGCCTTTAAGATGAAATTGACTGGTTTGATAGAGCCTTCTATCTCTTAGAGTTAGAAGGCTCTGGGGAAGAAATGTCTGCAGAAATTTTCATTTCTCATACATATTTCTGATCTTGTTTTGGAGCGACAGCAATGACTTTACCAGGTATTGAAGGGACACTCTTGGAAGCTGGTAGGGAGGCCAGAGTTGGGTGGACATCAGCAAATCTGTCCAGGTCTTGACGGAAGAGCATCGTGCTTCCACTAGTCTTCAGGGAATGTGAAGTCAAACCTGATCCAATGCTGACAAATAGTATTTGAAGATCATGGTATAATTTCTAGTCAGAGTTTTAAGACAGAAGNGTGAATCCCAGGAAACATGTATTTCAGCTTGTTGTGCTAGAATGTTAGCGAGCTACAGAAAAGTAAGAAAGCACGTGCTTTGTATGTGCGTGTGTGTATACTTTCTAGTGTAGGTGTGACCAAGTGTGTGAATGTGTATATGGAGGCCAGAGCTTGACATCAGGTGTCTTTGATTGCTATCTGTTTTTATTTTTTGAGACATGATCTCTCATAAACCTGAAGATCTTGGATTTGGCTAGGCTGGGTGGCCAATGGGTTTCACGGATCTCAGCTCCTCTCCCCTAAGCACTGGGTTACAGATGTGCCACTGCACCTAGCCTTCTGCATGGGTGCTGAGGATCTAAACTCAGGTCCTCATNCTTACATGTCAGATTCTTTATGGGCTAAGTCATCTTCATAGACCCATGAATTTTTAATTACTATGAATTTGAATGTTATGACAGTTTCAAAGGCTATATTAATAATAGGGGACTAATCCTGTCAATAACAGCACAGCAAGAAAAGCCTTCTGTTTTTCATTTGGTGGGCAATTGTGTAATGGTAGATGCATTATATATACACTCCTGAGTGTTACTGTGTTACAGAAGTGGAGGAACTGGAGGTTGGCGTGACATCCATAGCTCCTGCTCCCAGGAGTAGTTGCATCTACTTGTCTCTACCGTACTCCAGAAGACAGGTGTCGCTCAGTGTCATCCTTGTACTTACATCAATGCCAAAGTGGCTATCCATTTCAGAGCATCTTTGTCATGCTCAACCTGCTTTTGTTGCAAAGAAAAGGTNAACATCTTTCTAAGTGAATAATCATTTGGAAATTGCTTCCAGAGTGCCAGTAGGATCTTGAATCTGCCTGTTCCACACTCACTCTGGTTCCTGAACAGTCTCTAGGGGACTGTTCCAAATATTTCCTCTTGAAGCAACTGGAATCCTCTGAGAAATAGGAACAGCTGCTGATAGGAGATTGCTGTGCACAAATCATTCTCCTGCCCTAAAAGGATTAGGAATGACTCTTCTGAGAATGGACTCAGGCAGCTCTTTGTTTATTTATTGCAGTGGTAGATGTCAGTGGAGCAAGAAAGCATCTCTCTGACCTCCCCCACAACACTGCACACATTTCATAGACAAATGGCATTTCCTTTGCAATTGGTTAATTTGGAAAGAACCACAGTGCTCTCTTTCTGAAGGAAGAGTTCTGTCCCAAGAAGGATGCCCTCATGGTTTCTAATGAACATTAACTAGATGATTTTTTATACCCTTCCAAAATTATTGCTTTTCAAAATGTCAGTCCCTATCCTGGCTTGTTGTTTAGGGCCCTGTTCTTTCATGATCCTGCTGAAGGCACAGATACAAACCTACTAGTAATAACCATGCAGTGGTAGCCACCACTGAAACACCTGTCACTGTCCAGTGGAGCCTTTTGAGGTGTTGGCTGGGGTCTCTGAGCTCCAGCTCATCCAGGCAGGGGCCTTGGACTCATCTCATCATTGTCAGTTTCTGCTCTGCAGCAAACAAACAAGGCCCTACCCAACAGAAAAGATATGGAATGAAGAGACGAAAAAGAAGAGGCATTTTACAGTACCAAGAATGAGTGGTGGGAACTGAAGAAATGGGTCAGCAGTGAAGAATGCTTGCTGCTCTTCTAGAGGATCTGAGTTAGACTCCCACAGCCAGGTAGAGGGGCTCACAATCACCTGTAGCTCTAGGTCNACGGGATCCAATGTCATATCCTGGCCTTTGCAAGTACCTGCACATATGTGGCATATGCACACACACATACACACACACATAAATATATATAAATCTTAAGAAATGAATGATAGCTCTTTAATCTTCTAAAACAATAACTTCACATGTTTGTGTATCTGTGTACACAGATGTATATGGAATGTATCTTATCTAGCTATTATAGCCTAATGAGTTATTTGCACTAAGCATACTGTTAGTAATTCTTTTTCTACATTAAAAATAACTTTTACTTTATATATTTTTATTTATTTATGTACTTAGTTATTTGTTTATTTATTTATGCCTAGATGTATGTCTGTTTACCACTTGCATGCCTGGTGCTCTCAAAAGCCAGAAGAGGGTATTAAATCACCCAAAACTGTAGTTAGAAATGGTTGTAAGCCGCTATTTGGGTGCTGGAAATCAAACCCAGGTCCTCTGGAAGAGCAGCAAGTGTTCTTAACAGCTGGATCTCTCCAGCCCCAGCCAGCAATTCTTGCATACTGGATATAGTGTTTGCCATGGTGGCTACACAAAGTTGATTTTGTCATGACTGTTGCTCTCCGTGTGGTTGCACTCTAATAATGGAGCCAAGTGTTACATGACTAATAAACACTGTTGATTGCAAGATGCACTGTGCAAGGCCTAGAAAGTAGGACAAGCAATAAGAAACTTGAGTGTTTTTGCTGCTGAGGGAGCAAANCTTCACTGGAAAGGAGCAATGTGGCATATGTTGGGGTCATATGACAGGAAGAATAATGATGATTTTCTGTGACACACAAAGGAAGATATATAGGGGGTGAAATACACAGGCTGTTTTCAAGGGTTGGCAAGAGTCATGGGCCAGGGCTTCCCTGTGATGGCATTAAATGTAAACAGTAATGAGAAGGCCAGAGTTTATAGGACAGTCTGAATGTCTTATGGTGGCCAAGAGACATCAAGGCCCTCCAGCTGAGAAGTGACAGGATGAGGGCTAGGAATTTGGGAACTGATGGCAGTAACAGGGAAGCTGGATTGCAAAGGGAAGACTTAGAGGCAATGAAACTGCTGAGGGAAGCCAAGGCTGAGGAGGAGGGTACAATCAGCAGTTCCATGTGTCTGTGTTTCAGACTCAGCCCCTTCATTTCTGGCTTTGCA
>LZPO01056439.1:7558-23616 GCA_001675575.1 Neotoma lepida
ATCTCCTTCCTTGCTCTCTCTCTCTGTCCCTGTTCCTGCTCGAACCTCCCACTCCTTTACACTCTGAACCTCTCAACCTACTGGTTTTATGCAAAAGGGTTTTAAAAGCAGTTAATGTAACTTCTAATGGAAACACCTCTACTTCAAATACGAGCATACTGACAACAGGAGATTAATTATTTTATTTTTCTCTATTTTATGACAAACATACCTTGGGGCAGGGAATCTATAATCTGTCTAGTGAGTCTGGCTCAGCTCCTGCTTCTGTACAGTAAAAATTATTTTTGCCTTTTTAATGGCTGAGAAGAAAATTTAAATACTATTTTGAGAAATATGAAAATAATATAAACTGCAAATGTCATACAATCTACTGCTGAGTTTGTACTGCAGTCGCAGAGTTTGGAAGTTAGAGAGTCTATACAACAGCAAATCTGAAATGAAACTTGCTTTTGTCTGTTATTGGTTTGATACGTGTATAGGAGATGCTACTCCACGTTGATGAAACAGTTTTGTTAGAAACCCTGCTAGTGCCATTCCACACAAGAGGATTGGAAGGAAATTGACTGCCCCTAGAATACAGGGCATCTTATATTTCACTGTAACCCAAGGGGGGANAGTCTATTTTATTCCAGTTTCACACATAGTTTCTATTTATACTCAGTAAAAACAGCAATTTTGAAGAATCTTACACTTCTCATATCTTATTAGCATTTAATTCATTTGTTTTCTGATTCACTATAGTAGGTATCTGATGATCTACGATATGAGGAAATTGTGACCATGAGTAAACTGACAAATATTTCAAAATAAAATACTTTGGATATACTAGGCTTATTGAATATGCAATATAATCACTTACATTTTTATCTACAAACTTGAAATCATACCCAGAAGTAATGATGAGTAAAGCTGACTTTAGTTGAAGACNGACACATTACATGTTACATATTACTTTTAAACAGAGAATATTAGCCATATATTTAGTTATTTCCTAGCAAAAAACTTTAGAAGTGAAGTTGGGAATCCAAACTGACAAAGACAAAATGTATAAACCAAAGAAGACTGAGAGAGGAAAGTTCATCAATGAATTATGGTACCTGGCTTAGAAGGACCAAAGATGCTGAGTACTGATGAAACCCTGGAAAAGCCAGGGAACAATCTTGTTCTACCTCAAAATTCCTAAAATATAAAGAGANGACGATGTAGCTTAAATATCTAAAGCTGATAACAAAAGGTGTGAATAAAAGAGATTTTAAAAGTATGTTTCATATTCAGGTACTTTTTAGATCCCCCTCTGAACAAAAGACAATGAAAACTCCCTGGATGTCACAGTAGTCAAGTGGCAGGAAGAGTAACAGGACCCAAGCAGCTGTTGTCCAGGGGTTAATACACGGCCTTGAGATGAACTATATTTTCTTCATTCTGTTTTCATTTCTTCATTTCTGGAAGCTGATGTACAATCTCAGAACTTCAGGAAAAATCATTCTTCACTGGGTCTGAGATCAAAAGAAAATATACTGTCATGGGGGGTTTCACAATAAAGGATGATAGACCTATGCTTAGTGAAGCCTCAGTTCAAAGTGTATAACTTCCAATTGTTGATGATGTCTTGCTCAGTGCACTAACAGAGAACAAAGAAGCAGTAGATATCCCATTAAATAGTGTCATAGAAATGACAGAACCAAAATGTAGAGATATAAAAACACAGAAAAAGCAGAAAAAAAATTACATGAGAAAATAAAACTTTAAGCATTTATATTCTATAATCCCAGAAAAATCAAGTGTCATTGCCATCGGGACACAAATTAGAACCCTGTGGTGTGTGTGTGTGTGTGTGTGTGTGTGTGTGTGTGTTCCCTCTATGGATTCCTGGGCTTGAGACTGGGATGGCTGTGTGTGTGTGTGTGTGTGTGTGTGTGTGTGTGTGTACACTTGTGTGTATCTGTGTCTGTGTGTTCTTGAAAAGAATAAGAAAAAAATTTTAAAAATTTGAAATATGATATCAAAAAAGGAAAATCTCTATGCAAGAATAGGAAGACAACATGAAGGAACTCTCTCAAAAAAAGGATGACAAGGTAATGAGCTGAAAGTTGTATCTAAAAATAGCAGAAATTAATGATAATTCCAAAGGGAGCAACATCCAAGAAATGCAATGAGGGCCCAGAGAAGTGGGCAGAGGGAGTCAATTACTGGTCAATGGAGAGTCTTAGGGTTCTAAAACACAGATTCACCGTCAAAAGCACTTGTTTAAGTGCCTTGGATGAAATAGGAAGAAGCACTTCCGTGCACTGCAGAATGAAAATTCAGAACTGAAGATTTAAAAAAAGATTCAAAAAGCATGCAGAAAAATAGAAAAGACCACATACAAAGTGGGATGAAACAGAGTGGCTTGGATCTCTCAAGAGCAGTTCTACAAGTAGGTTGACAAGAAGACACAAATTTGATATTCTAATTGGCAAGATTTGGGCTCTTTCATTTATTCCAATTTAAAATGACAATAATAAACAAGCTATTTTCATATATTCAAGAGTTTCAAAAAACTTACTTTCCATTCAACATTTTCTAGGAGACTTCTGAAGGAACAGAGTACCGGAATGAAGGACAACTTTATTACACCCTCCCCTTAGGGTCCAGGATTCTATGCAGAGGAGGAGGCAGAGATACTGTAATAGCCAGAAGTGGCAAATGATTCTAAGGAAACTGGGTCTTCCATGCCCAACAGGATTGATACATATTTGAACTCACAGAGACTGTGACAGTACCCACAATTCCTGTGTAGGTTCAAATCAGACAAAATCCCAGCAATAAGAAGAGGAAGTGGACAAAAAGTCACATGCTTAACCAAAAAGCTATTTGCAATTGATAGCTCTTGAGAGAAGGAAAATCAGCTTTTTCCTCCCAATGGAGTGACACTGGGCACATTAGCCACCTACCAACGCATGCCTCATGCTCAGAAGTAGTTGCTAAACACAAGACGGAGACTCTCTCTCTCTTTCTCTCTCTGTCATGTGTGTGTGTGTGTGTGTGTGTGTGTGTGTGTGTGTGCTGGGTTTTGTTTTGAGTTTTTTAAGAGTGAGAAAGAACGTGAGGGTAGATGGGGAGGGAAGGGCTTAAGATCTGAAAGGAGTTAGGAAAAACAAATGTATAATTTCTCTGAATAAAAATTAAAACAAACAAATGGCATAGACATGGGAGAAAAGAGAAAGAAAAGAATGAGGAAGTAACCAANGAATAGAAAGAAATAGAATTTAAAAGTTAAGACTTTCTTTTTTTTCCTCTAATGAAAAACTTTCTGATGAAGATGANAGGAAACACTGGGAACATAATGATCAATTGGACAGAGTTTGACAGCTAGAACGTAATAACCAAGAAAATTCCAGGAAAACCACCTCTTAAAATTTACAGAATATGTGAAGTAACAGAGAGTTTGGTGTCTTTCAATCAGTAGTTAATAGAAAATAAAGCCAATAATAAGACACAATGATTATTAAATAAGGGGAAAAGTTACTTAAAGATGCAAAGTTAGTTGTCTTTTTTCACATAGCTTCACTATGGATGATGGTTACATAGACATAGTAACGCTCACTGAATATTTCTAATCATTACTATGTAATATTTCTAAAAAGAAGACAGAGAATTGTGAGTATAGAAATTATCTCTGGAGCCTACCAGATAAAACAGAGCTATGCTCTCATAGCTGTGACGAAATATTTGAAAATAAGCAACTTGAGGGAAGAAGAATTTGTTTTGGCTCATGACTAGAGGGAATACACAGACTTTCATGAAAGCTGATGATATGGTAGTGGTAACTGCATGGCTACCTGCTCCTATCTAGGTAGACCAAGAAGCAAAGATACTGGGTCTCGAAGCAGGGATGGGCTATAAGCCTCAAGGCTCACCCCTCAGCAACTAACTTTCCTCAGTACACCTCCATCAGCTAACGAATCTGTGTCCNCCTAAAGTAGTGGAGACNAGCCATGGAGACCAAGTATGCAAACATGTGTGACTANGGGAAACATTTCATATACAACTGCAAAAGCTAAAGCCTTTGTCCTCAGTTGTAGAAAGGCAATGGATAATGTCTAAATGGGAAAAAATCAAGAAATAGATTGTTATCATCATCATCATTATTAACAATTTCTATTGTTATTTGATTCAAATGAACAGAGAAAAAAATAGCAAGTATAAGCTAAAACAACTGAAGTTTGCCTCAGATATAATGGAACTGNAAGGAAAGTTCAAGCATTGGTATTTTTCATAGAACATGCAGAGCCACTAACTGTCAAAGAAGATATTTAGATCATCATAAAAATTATTTAAGAGGCTAGTTAGANGGATCATGTTGGAGAGGTATATTTAATACATATATTCTTAAAATACACTCAAGCAATTAAATAAAAGGTTCTACCTTGGTTTTGTTATTATAATCATTCTTAAAATTTTATTCTTAAAGTCAGTGTTACATGTGTCCATTCACCTAAAACTTCCTGGTTACCTATTAACTAGTTGGGCATATGGGNCCAACTTTTTGTTCATCTTACTAATAACTAATTATAAAGCTAATATGAAAGTTAACGGAAATCTGAGTCTGGTGATACACACTGCCATCCAGTCTACAATTTAGACATTTCTATATTAAAATCACCTTGCTGCTGAAGTCACAGAATTAAAAAAAATCATAGAATGCTAGGCCTGATTTGGAAACACAGACTTTTTAGAGCCCAGAACAAACAAACAAACAAACAAAATGGTCTCTTCATGCCCTCGCAGATACAGGAAACACCACCGTGGGCAATGTAGTGTTACAGCTCAACAAAAATGATGAAAGTTCACCAAACCTGTGTGCGACTTGATTCTAGGAGTCTCTGCACAGTAGGTCGTTCCTATGGACAGCATAGTTTAATGGAAACATGTAAGTTAGGTGTCTGCTTTTCCAAATAGAATGTAAGTNACCAGTAATGAGGCTNTTGTGAACTGATGAGATATGGCATCATTAACAAGGGGAGTGCAATCAGTCCCTACCTGAGAAAACAGTTATGGACTCCCCATCTGACTCTTTCAGCTCGTCTAAAGAATGCCATAACTTCCTTCTTCTCAAGGTTAACACCCTAATTTGTTCTGTATGGCACACAGGACACCAAAGGGCAACTTGTAGAGGTGAAATAATATATGGTGTCCAGTAGTAAAGTGTACAAATGAAATGTTCCCTCCAGGAGGGAGCAGGGAGGAGCCTAAGACTCAGGAAGTAAACAGTTTCCAGGCTCAGGGAGTGAAGAAAAGTATAAGGTTCAAGAAACTCATAAAAGTTACAAGACTCTTGAGGCCCCTCCCCGGGGTAATATAAGAAGTAACAACTGCTGAGGAGACTCTGACCTGGGACATAGCTTGCAGGTTGTGCAGGAGCCAAGGCTGCAGCTTTCTAAGCAGCCATCCATGCTAAAGTAGGCTTCTCTGTGATGGAATTGCCTTTGAGTTACCCACACTCTTGTATGTAACCCCANTAAACCCACTGGCTCACTAAATTGAACTTGGATAGAATCGTTTATTTAGTCTGTAATCAACACCATACCTGGGTGAAGAAACATTTGTTCATCTGTCTCTAGGAAACACCCAAATACAGATGGTTATAAATGTCAGTTGTACTTATAAAATGTCCTTTGTTTTTTTTTTTTTAGAACTTTTCTTTGACTAGGAATAACAGAACCAGGTGGATATCAGACAAAAATAAAAAATTAAAAAAAGATTCACAGGAAAGATGGGAAAGAGGTACAGGGACAATGAGGATGCTGCTGAAGTGGCCTGTGATCCAAGAGGCAGCCCAGGCCCCAGGAAAAAGGAACAAACCACAGTCTAATCTGGTTAAGGAATGTCAGGTCCAGCCACAGCAAAAGGAAAGTGGAAATTCTCAGAACCTGGACCTATTCTGTCTTCACTGCATTGGCTGAAGAGTCAGGGTGTATCTTCACAGTGCCCAGTGGGCTGTTCTTATGCCATTCTCCCTCTCATTGGAGTTAGTAGAGGGAAGAGCAGGAGAAGCATTAGAGAATCCAGAGACTGTTGTCTCNACCATCAAATGAAATTCAGTGGGAAAGATACACTAGGAAATGGAGGGATTATGAAGAGTGCTAAATAGTAGTAAATGCTTGCTATCTCTTTTTTAAACATGCCTAAGCCACTGAATGCACTCCTTTTTCCCCCTTAAGCAGCATCCTTGNTAGTTTTAAAAACAAGTTTACAATGATACTTTCTTAACAAAATGACAGATTGAAATTTTTATTTTCNCAGNCACATAGACTTTGACAATACCTACCGTCTTTTTATATATTAAAGCTGACACGCAATATAGATAAAATTTCTGATTTGTAGAATGCCCAAGGGAAAGACCATTTATCTGTGATAAGAATTTCTTTGTGGGTGCTTCTCTATGTGCACATTCAAATGCTAGAGGGATAGACAGGANTCAAATGGCTTGGGAATCCTTTATATTGACTTTCTGGTTGCAAATTTGGTCTCTTTAAATGCTGCTGTGTAGTGTTGGTCTCATAAACGTACAGGGCATTGACAGTATTTGCTTAGTTTCTCAGAAGTGATAATTCATCTCCTTAATAAAGAAAAGAAGTGCTGCATCAATACCCAGGGAAGACCAGCAAGATGTAATCCAGAGAGAGCTAGGAGTGGGGTGCAGTGGGAACAGGTAAGGTTTTGCCTGACCTCTCCACATCAGGAACATGTCCATCATTATAGTTTAATGGTTACATATTTTCCTTAAAGTTTTCTTCAAGAAGTTTACTGAAACAGTAAATCATCTCTCCTACAACTGAGTGTCAAAAGAGCTCGGTGAAGTGTTTAGAAATAATGAAGCAAGTTGGAGAAAATGAAGGCACTGTTAATGAGGTTAAAAAAAAAAACAAATGAGCTTTGAAACAAAAAGCAATGAAAGCCAATTAGGAAACCTGTAGAGAAAGACTTTATATATTTCATAGAACTCCGTAATGTGTCAGCAATTCTGTTCAAGCTCAGCAATATTATTTGAAGTCTTCCTTCAAAGTTTCTGACTTGAAATTATAATTCATTTGTTGCTTACCACTCATTTCTCAACACTGCAAATGGGGGTGACTGACATTTTCTCTGTGTAGCGTGACATCCACACATCCTAAGGTCACTCACAAAATTATGGGTGCTCCAAAGCGCTCTGAACTCACCTTTAGCGAGTCGGACATTTTGACAAGGAAGATGGGTGCTCCAAAGCGCTCTGAACTCACCTTTAGCGAGTCGGACATTTTGACAAGGAAGGGTGCTCTTTTAATGAAGCCTATCCCTTTAGTCTGTCTATGCTATCTAAACCATACGTAACTTAGGAACATAATTATATATTTTATAAAAACAAATTATAAAATCATGAATGAAATAAGTATCCATTCCATGTCGGCAGAAAATACCACAGTTAATTCACCTTAAGCATTTGCAACAATAAAACAGAGTGCAGCTCCTCTGAAATCAGGAGGAAGGAAGCTGTAGTAAGCATAAGAGATAGTAGTTAGTACTGTGTCTATAAAGCCTTATGTCTACTAAAAGCAGATATGGGCAGATTCCGCATAGAGACATTCTGTTCCATGACAAACCTAATANTGCCAAATGTTCACCTAATGGCATCATAAGCATTTTCATATATGGATAGAGAGCCTATGATTGTCACGCAATTGCAGCATTGCAAACAATACGTTCCTCAGAAAGTTATTTCTGTCACTAAATGATGCATGACTATATACATGTGGCTCACTGCTCCAAACATTTCTGTAAGAATTATGAAATGGGAACCCATCATTTGTTCCCTAATTGTCACATTTCTCCTAACCCAGATTTCACTTCCATCACTTGTAGATGTTTAATTGCCTCTATTTTATCCAANAACATTGCTTTATTGGTGCTTAAACTCTTTTTTTCCTATTTGCTTATTTACAATTCTGGAAATTGTAGATTTAACTTTTTTCATTATCTTACACATTGTATAAAATTCCTCCATCTTTCCAAAAAAAAAAAAAAAAAACCTTACAGAATAATCNTAGTCAGATGAGTCATTAGTGTTTCCAACACAGTATTTGGTGATTGCAGGATAGGCTGCAAATTACACTAGTATAATTTTCTAAATGAGCAACTTTCTCAACACCTTACTGGTGTTTAGAACTATCTTTCATTAACAGTCTATGTTCTAATTCCTCTGGAGTATTTAAAAATGCATTAGGAAAGTGTCAAGATCTCCTTTTACCTTGTTTTTCAGAGGCCTCCAATATTCCTAGATGACAGTGTCAGTGTGCTGTGCCATGGAAGTCCTATTGTCCTGGAATATGTTTTGATCTTCAACCTGGAGAGATATTTCTCTCTTTCCTGAGTCAGTTTCAAGGTCCTGCATGCAATCTCTACTATCTCCATGAGAGAGAGTCAATCTATGTCCTATGTCAACTGATCTGCAGCTACTGTTTTAGCCACAATCTAGAAGCTCATATTCTGTGATTTAAAANGAATTTTGTTAATTAGCTATGATTTCTTACTTCCTGGTTTCCTGGTTTCTCAGTCTNAGTTTTCTATAAATCAGGCATTATACTTCATAAATGGATTCTCTAGTCTTCTTATGATTACTTTAAAAAAATCCTATCTTAGGATTTAAACAAATCTGAGTTGGCCTATTTTTGAACATTTCTTTACTTCATCGTTCAAATGTTTTAAAATGAAATTTTATTTCTATTTCTTTTAGTTTTTTTAAACTATTAGNTGCTTAGTTGTTTTACATAGCAGCAGATGTTTTGGGATGGCTAGGTAATGTTCCCCAAGGGTTTACATGCTGAAGTGAATGTCTGTTGTAAAGTACAAGGCTGGTAGAAGCTTAACTTAATTGTGGTATCAGCCTTTAGGGACTGATTAAACTTAGAAGACACCATTACAGTGGACTCCCATGACTGAATCTTGTTGAATTAGTAAGCAGAGAGGTATGAGGAGACAGACAAAAAAATCTGTCTCCTGTCATGTGGTGCTTACTCTGCACTGGATTCTTCTGTCAAAAGGAAGAAAGAAGAAGGAGAAGGAGAAGGAGAAGGAAAAAGCGGCATCACTGAGTGCAGCATAAGTCATTTAAGCCTCCATGATAGTGATTCAAAAAAGAAAAAAATCCTTTAACTTCTTCATAAAGTAACTCAGCTTCATGTATTTTCTTATTACAACAGAAAGTAGAATGACAACATACCCTATTATGTTGATACATTTTTGTGTGTCTATGTGTTCTTGGTATTATGTTTTACTTTTTCCCTTTTTCTTTTTTGAAATCAGATTTTTTTTCATGCAATATATTCTGATTATATTTTTGTCTCNCCAAATTCCCCCAGATCCTTCCCAATTCCCTTCCTAATGGAATCTACACCTTTCTGTCTCTCCTTAGAAAACAAATAGGCATCTAAATAATAATAATATAAAGTAAAATAAGATAAAACAAAAACAAACAAACTGGAATAGGACAAAACAAACAAACAGGAGAAAAAAAGAGCCAAAGAAAAGCACAAGAAACACATATAAACAGAGAGACACACTCCTTCATATGCACAGGAATCCCATAAAACACAGAACAGGAAGCCATAATATATATGCAAAGGACTTATAAGGTGAAATAAAATCAAATGAAAATGAATAGAAAATAATACAAATAAATAAAATTTAAAAATTCCCTGACTAAGAAGTAACCGTTAGGAGACAAAAAACCTCCAAAGATGCTATTGAGGCCAGGGTGCACTCCTACAAAAAAAATTAAAACAAACAAATAAACAAAAACCCAAAGATTCCATTGAGTTCATTTTGTGTTGGCCATCTACTGCTGGGCATGGAGCATGCTCTTAAGAGTGGTTTGTATCCTCGGTGAGACTCCACTGGAGAAAAACAGTTTTTCATTTGCGAGTGGTTACCAACTGGAAATAGCTTGTGGGTTAGGGATGAGTAAAGATCCACTTCTCTCAGTGCTGGGACCGTCTCTTATACACATCTAGATGTGTATAAGAGACAGCATCTGGTATGGACCCATGTAGACCATGTGCATGCTTCCCCAGTCTCTGTGAGTTCATATGTGTGATGGTTCCACTGTGTCTAGAAGGCCTTGTTTCTTTGGTGTCCTCCATCCCATCTGGCTCTGACAATCTTTCCATCTCCTCTTCCACAGGGTTTCCTGAGCCCTGAGGGAAGGAATTTGATGGACTCATCCCCTGTAGGCTTGAGATCTGTCACTCTCTGCATATTGTCTGGCTGTGTGTCTTTGTATTTTTAACTCTACATGTACTAATACTTATTTTCAAAAATTTTGTATAACCAGTTTAGTATTTGCTTTCTCCAAGTTGCTTCTCTGTAAGTGATAAATCATGTTTAGAAACACAGAGGGATATATTTTCTTATTGCAGACTTCACAGTAAGATCTGACTGAACATCTTCTTGGGTTTAGTATTTAGTATTTAGAATTTTAGTAGTTCAGGTCTTTCTTTGGTCTCACTTGATTAATCAGAAAAGAATAATTCAGGTATATGTCATTCTGTTGCCATACTGGGAACTGAGTTGGAGAGAAAGGACTTGGGGCCCTCAACATTCCACTCTTCTACCTACAATCTGCCCTCAGCTGATTCTCTTCTCCAAATCAAACACCCCACNACCACTACCTACAACCNCCACTGGAAAGGTTCACAACTGATTGCATAAACACAGTGAGCCAAAACATTTACACAAGTCAGGCAAAGTGGACATTATTCACAACAGTAATGTGTTTATAATTTCAAGACTGAATATGAGGAACATAGTAGGAAGGAATACTGTGCATATAGTGAGCATTTTAGTGGAGTCCACTGTCAAGGGATTCCTTCACATGCACAAAAGCTTACTGAAGAAGCATCCTCTGAGGCAACACCAATCTTGGCCACAGTAGAGTTGGAACAGCCTCATTCATTCTCCACCCAAAGATCTCACACATTGCTAACTTTGATAATTGTCACCAGCATTATTGGAAACATTTTAAGTTGCCCTTTTGTGCTTCCCACCATTGTTCTCTNCTTCATTTGGTTTAGTTATTCAAGTCATTCACAGTAATGATAGGAACAAATAGCTGGCATTGAACAAGGATGAGAATAGTTTGACCCAGTCTCCCATGTGTCATTCTCTGTCACTTTAGAGCTTCAGGGACAGCCATTGTGAGGAGTGGATTTAGCCTTAATACTGTAAATCCACACTTGATGAAATGAAAAAAGGACAATAGTGATTTGCTTTAATGAGATTTGTTCTCTTTTCAATAATCATGATTGAAGCAATGGGGGAAACGCCCACACTCTAAAATGAGAGCAAAGCACTCTGGAATTTGCTAATTATCCAGTAACATGCAACCTGACCTTGAGCTGTTTACTCAGTTCATCTGTGAGAATAAAGATAATGTTATTGTCATTGGAAGAACATCTCTATTCAGGAAAAATGGTAAAGTACACTTGAAAATATAATTCTGTGTCTCAACATATGATTTTATACTTAAACAGCAGATGTGGTACCCACTTGCATCAAGCTCAGCAATCAATGAGATTGTGCAATGATTATTAAGTCCAGTATGTATCAACACCATGTCTATCTCACCTTATGAGGGAGTTTCTGATTCACAACCATAAGATTCATGCCAATGANATCAAGCCAATAAATTAAGAATTAATTATGTAATTGCCTGATATGGCTTTCACAGCCCTCATTTTTAGCCTCAGGAAAGAATAGGTCTTTACATTTTTCTATAACAATAGTCTTTTNCAGAGTTAATGATCTACAGACATATTTGGCAACATAAATAAAGACCAACTCATTTCAAAACAACCTTACCAGAACTGATGCCATATGAACACATAGAGAACATGACAGCAGGCACAAGGCCTTCACAGTTTCAAGCCAGATGGGGTCCCAGTGCTGACAGGACAACTGGACATAAGCTCCCATCCCTGACCAAGAAGCCATCTCCTGTTCACAACTGCATGCAAAGGAAAATTCACCATGGAGTCTCACTAGGTATATTAACACACATAAGAGTAGGCCCCATGCCAGGCAGTAGATGGCCAACATGGTATGAACCCTATGGTATTTTTGCAGACTCTTGATTCATATTGCTTTGTTTGGGCATTTTTTTGTCTTACTGGTCTTTTGCTGTATATTATAGTTTCCAATTTTGTGTTTTTATGGGTGTGTATGTATGTGTGTGTGTTTCTTGTGCTTTTTCTACATATTATTATGATTATTGTTGTTGTTACTGTTATGTGGAATTTTTTGTTTGTCTGTTTTCTGGAGAGAAAGAAGGTTTATGGAGTCAAGTAGATAGAGAAATATGGAGGATCTGGGAGGAGTTGAGTAAGGGGAAACCATAATCAGAATATATCATGTGAAAAAAATATTTTTAATTAAGAAAACCTTACCCTCAATTACCCCGGTATTGGTTCTCTTGTGGTTTTGTCAAATTCTCCTTTTTCTGAAAATACGCCAAACAATAACATCAGAAAATCAATGCTCTAAATTCAAATAAATGTATATATCTAACAGAAATTCACATCAAACACCACTATCCTTTAAGACTGTGTCCTATGTACTTGTCCATACTTAGTATTGGAGGAAAGTTAACTTTGTTGGGTCTGAGTTTNCATGAATATAAACTAAATGTCAAAAAGCATTGAATGAGTAGCATCATAACAGTTTATTGAAAGTTTATACTCTTCAAGCTCCAAATATTTGCAAGCACAAATATTTGCAAGCACAAGCCTAAGTGGTCTTTTTGCTATATTATCTCATTTAGTTAACAATTGTGTGAAGGAGACTTAGTATTCTGCTTTATTGTGTAATAAGCAGTTGAGTAACTCTAGAAAGCTCCCTTCTTACTAACACTCTCAATCTTCTAGCAGGACACCACTTGTCTTGCATAAAGTATATTTAATCCAACATATGCACATACAAGTAGAAAGGTTTCTACAGATCTCTGACTCTTCAAAGTATTAAAACNATAGTCTCATACTCAGAATCAAAAATAATCAGACATTTTGATGTGTGCAAAGGGGTTGCTAGATGAAAATCACAAATGGTATGTTGTTAGTGATAGGGACAGGATTTGGGAAGAAATGAGGAGGACAGCTAAGGGGATATTGAAGAGGGACCACAGGGGCTTCTGTTTTAATCTGTAGGCTCTAGTATTTCTGAGACCTACAGAACCACAGATTGCCTGTTTTCTGTGGGAAAACCTCTTTATTTCATTTGTAATTCAAATAAGTCTAGAGAGACATACCTCCTCTACAGAATGGAAATTTAATTGAAAAAATGCCTCCATAATATTTGGCTATAGGATATTTTCTTAATTATTGATTGATAGGGGAGGGCTCAGCCCATTGAGGGTGGCATCATGCCTGGACTGGTGGTCCTGAGTCCTGAGTTCTGTAAGAAAGCAGGCTGAACAAGCTATGATGAGCAAGCCAATAAGCAGCACCACTCCATGGCTTCTATGTCAGTTCCTGCCAACAGGTTCCAGCCCTGCTTGAATTCNTGCCCTGAGTTCCCTCAGTGATGGACTAAGATATGGAAGTGTAAGCTGAAATAAACCCTTTCCTCATCAATTTGCTTTTCATTATGGTGTTTCATCACCTCAACAGTAATCCTAACTAAAACATAGACAGATTTAGAACTGTGAACTATAGTTTTACATTATTGCTTATATTTATTTATTTATTATGTACCATTTTTAATTAGGCATATTTGATGAACCAAAGTTTCTAAATTTATTGTAATATTTCAGAGTCTATTTTAGCCAGCCTTTTCTTTCAGAGCTAAGAAGCTATTATTTGCCCTATGTCTTTCTTCCCTGAAAACTTAGCAAGTCANGTAACAACAATCCCTCCCTACCTGGTTGGTCAAGTCTCTGCTAAGCCCCGTCAGATACTACTATAGGACAAATCCAGGTTGGTGATTTTTTGTTTTTGTTTTTATTTTTGTTTGTTTGTTTGGTTGGTTTTTGAGTCATGGGCTTATGCAAATTCTTAACTCTAGCCATAGAAAAAGGTGTCCATATATATACACTCATAATGCAGTATTCCATTTAGGGAAACATAAGGACTCCAGGTAATCCATAGACCTAAATTTAAGGCAAAAATATACCATAAATTATTTTAGAATATTTCAAGTCTTTATGACTCTAGTATCTGACCTGGGCCCTTATTTATATGCATAAAAATTTCCTGGACAATAATAATTATATGTTCTAATATTCCAAAATTATCCAATATATACAGTTGACTTCCATAAGTGTTATATTGCATAAAACTGTATCAAGTATTGACTTAAGAATGCATTGCTTCTAAGGATAAGAAAGCTTTAGGTGCTGTGAGTCTACAGTCAGAAAATTTTCATCAGCCAATCAGAATATTGTCTTACAGACTGGGGTGCTAGTTCAGTGGATAAGACCTGAGTTTGAAAGCCCAATAATCACATAAAGAGCCAAACATGGCTGTTTATGTTGATAACCCTGACATTGGGAGGGAGAGACAGGCATATCCTCAGAGCTCACTGGCCAGACAGTCCATTGAATCATGGGTATCTGGTTCAGTGAGAGACTCTGCCTTCAAGTGCTCAAGCAGTTATTAGCAAATAACCCTGCTATGCTCCTCTGACCTCTGTATGCATGCAAGCAGTCATGAACAACCACATAATTGTGCATCACACACACACACACACACACACACACACACACACACACACACACGATGAATGAAAAAGAAAAAAATGGTTTGTGCTTCCTTTTTGAGATGTTTTGTTTAATATGTGATACTTATTCACTAACATTGAACTTTCCATGAATAACACTGTAATTCACTAATGAACGACATTTATTGAACACATAGCTTTTCTCCAAAAGACATGTCAAAGCCTTCTTGTATGTCACAGCACTGTTGGTGTACTAGCACAGTATTTGAAGACTAAATAGTAAAGACACCAGCAAAATGAGTGAAAATCTTAAAAAGTTGCCTCAAGTGGACCATGAAGAAAGTTTCCTTATTTACAGTCTGAGCCTAGGAGGCAAAAAGTTGCTTTTTCTATTCAGCTTCAACTGGAAATATTTCCTTTCAACAAAATTTTCCATCTTCTGCATGTCTATGCTGCCTTTAAGAACTACCAAAAAATAAGGACTTTTGGCTTTGTTAGAGACTGAAGACTTGTAGCTTTCTCCTCAAATGAATATACTGACATTCTAACCCTCAAGGTGTCAAGAAAGTGGAGCTTTCATGAAAGAGGTACTGAAATTTTACAAGAGTTCTCTCACCCAGGTCCTCTATAGAAGGCCAGAGGAAGATAGCAATCTATGAAGTACAGAAGCGAGACATTGCCAGGCACACATATGCTGATCCTTTGTTCTTACAATCCTCATTCTCCAGAACTGTGAGGAATACATTTCAATTGCTTACATACCACCTAGTGTATAATGTTTGTGGTAACTTCCCAGACAGACTATTATAGGGATATAAATAAATGTAATCAAGTTAATTCACATATGCAGAAGGTGTTACCCCTGGCACACCTAGGGATTTCCAGGTACATCATCTTCAATTTCTGGGATTTGGGACCTCCACACCTATCATTCTTTGTAGGTTTATGTGTAAGTTGTACTTCAGAGTTCAGCTCCACAATGCCCAAGTCTTCATATGCTTCTGTAGATAATGAACTACAGTTCATAAAAAGATTCTTTAGTGAAGGCAAGACTAGGTGGAAGGGTAAGGTTCCCACATATAGGTCCAGAGTGTGTTGTTCAGTTTCAGCCCATTCACTTTACCTGCTGATGATGCATTTTAATACAGTATGTAGTACTGTATTAAATATGTATTTTCTCTATGATCTATTATTGCATATAAAGTATCTAAGATTTTATATTTTTGAAAGTATGTTTATTCCACTTTCTTCACCATTGTGTTTTGACCCAGGTAGCTTTGAAAGACAATTATATTTTGCTTGTTTTTCTTTTTCAATATAACACGATTTTTTTT
>LZPO01056440.1:0-22388 GCA_001675575.1 Neotoma lepida
CCCCCCCCCACCCCCCATGGATAGAACTGCTCAGGATAGGCTAGGCCCTCTTACGTCAATTAGCAATCCGGAAAATGCCCTACAACCATGCCAGGCCAAACTGATGGAGATAAATAGAAGCAGCAGGTAGCAAATATCATCAGGTCAGGAGTTTCCAGTACCCAGTAGACACAATTGGTGTACCCTGACTGAGAGAGTAAACCAAAGTCTTCAAGTGGCAGGCTTACAAACCTCCAGCAGAGACTGACTGGGAAAGTCAGGACCGTGAGCTGGAGTCCAGATTGTTCTTTCTCCCCATGGATGAGCTTCTGGCTTCTCGTTCCCACTGTGGTACTTCACCATGGGATAAAAACAGTAACTTCTATTGGTATTGGTTCACCTTCCAGATGATCTTAAGGCATGGCATTTTCACTCTTGGGCTGTTTTGAGTTCTCTTTTCTCATTGTCATAAGGCCAAAGAGTCAACTTGTCCCTGGAAAACAGACCTTGCAGAACACTTTGAGACAAGCACTCTATGGTCTGGAAGAGGAGAGGGTCTATCCTGCTTCTGGAGCTAGCTTCTCAGTAAGTTTAAATAGCAGGTGAAAATTTACCATTATAACATATATTACAGCTTCTTTATAAGTTTGTCTTAGTGATTGTGTGTCTTTTGCATTTGCATATAAAGCTTCAACCCTTTTTGCCAATTTCCATTAAAATATCCACTAGTATTTTTATTACACACTGAGTCACTTGCTGAAGAGAATTAAAATCTTTGTAATATGTCTTCCAATCCATCAACATGGCTTATCCTTCCACTTTTTCAGGCTTTAATTCTTCACACACATTTTATAGTTTTCCATATGGCACTCTAATATATCCTAGATTCATCCCTTAGTGTTTGCCATGTTAACTGTATCATTCACATTGCAGTTTTATTTGTTGCTGAAGTATAGAAATTCATTTAAGCCTTGTGTAGTAAAACTGTACTGTTCTTTCTGAATTCATTTGTTAATGTCATGTCTTGTGGATAATTTTTCTGTATTTTAAAAAAATGTATGTATGCTATCATGTCGTTTGCAAACAATAATGACTTTAATTCTCACTATTTCCAACTTGTACAGCTTTTGTTGATTTCCGTCCTGTTTTCACAACTGCCTTTAATGCAGTGTTAAATAGAAGCAGAGTTTATGAGCATTCTTGATTCATGATTGCAATGAAAAGCTTTCAATATTTCACCAGTATTTCTAGAGAGGTTTTCCCTAATTCTTTGATCAGTTTAAGATAAGAATATTACCTTCTAATCTGACTGTGATGGATAGTTTATGTCAACTTGACACAAGCTGAAGTCATCTGAGAGGAGGGAACCTCATTGAGAAAATGCCTTCATATGGCATTTTCATAATTAGTGATTAGTCAAGGAGGGCCAGCCCATGGTGGATAGTGCCATCCCTAGGCTGGTAGTCCTGGGTTCTATAAGAAATCAGGTTGAACAAGCAAGGGGAAGCAAGCCAGCAAAAAGCACCTACCCATAGCCTCTGCATCAGTTCCTGCCTCCAGGTTCTCACCCTGCTTGAATTCCTGCCCTGACTTCCCTCAGTGATGGACTGTTACCTGGAAGTGTAAGCTAAAATAAATGCTTTCCTTCCCAAGTGACTTTTGTCATGGTGTTTCATCACAGCAATAGTAACTCTGACTAGGACAACAGTTGGTACCAGGCATAGGGTATTTCTGTGACCGACCTGACCGTGTTGTTTTTGGGAGGATTGTGAAAGCAAATCCATTGAGTGTTGAGGGCTCAGTGGGCTGTTCTATAGGAGCTTAGAAGAGAAGAATTTTGAGAGAAGTATAGATGATGGAGGCCTGGCTTGTGAAGTTCCAGAGGTAAGCAAAGATTCCAACAGGCCGTTTGTGTGAGGAATCTGTGGTGCCCGGTCAGCTGGAGCTAAAGAATTGTCTGTGGTTAACAACAGACAAGAATGACCAAAGTAAATCTTTGCTTTGCTGGGACAATGGATGCTGGTCAGCTGGGACTGAAGAATCAGATGNATTAAAAGGAGACCAGCATTATTGAGGTGACATCTTTTGGGAAGGGTTTCCTGAGAGTCAGTACACAGCAGCTGTTTCAGAGCAGCCAAACTTGGTCATGTAAGAGTCACCCAGGTGGTGCTGCTTTTGAAGGTGTGAAGGGGTCAAGCTGAGGCTTATCATTGTGTGTCAGAGTTGGAGTCTCTGAAGAGAGCATAGGGAAGGCTGTTGATGAAAGTGCAGCCTAGTTGAAGTAGAAGGCCAGCATTTTGGAGATGTCAGTACAATAGCATGACTACCAATAGCAGCAGCTCTAGAATGGAGCCTACTTGAGTTTAGAAAAGAAGCTATGTGTGCTGCAGAGGGTGGAGATGGAGAAGTGACCCAAGCCCCTGGAGGACCCCAGAAGATTTCAAGTGAATCGCAGATATTGGCCGTTGAGTTATTTATTAACACTGTTGGAGTTTGGCTTTGTTTTGTTCAGATTGTGACTGTGCTCTGGCTCTTCCATCTTGAAGTAAGAAAGTATTTAATTTATTTTTGATTTTATAGGAGCCCACAGTTGAGAGACTTTGGATTTTAAAAGAGACTTCNGGTTTTTTTAGGAGACTGAATTTTTAAAGTGTTTGGATTTGTAAGACTGTGAGACTTTTTTTTATGTTTGTAAAATGTTTTATAGTGGGATGTTTATATGAATGTGTGATCTTGGGGATGAATAAGTAAGAAAAGGTTGTGGGTTTACAGTGTGTGCTTATGTGCAAGTTGACAAGGGGTCAATTGTGCTGGATAGTTTTATGTCAACTTGACACATGCTAAAGTCATCTGAGAGGAGGAAACCTCAATTAAGAAAATGCCTCTATAAGATCAGGCTGTATAGGCAGGCCTGAAGGGCATTTTCTTAATTAGTGATTGATGGGGGAGTGCCCAGTCCAATGCAAGTTGTGCCATCCCTGTGGTCTGGGATTCTATAAGAAAGCAGGCTGAGCAAACCATTTGGAGCAAGCAGGGAAGCCGTACTCTTCCATGGCCTCTGCATCAGCTTCTGCCTCCAGTTTCCTGCCCTGCTTGAGTTCCTGCCTTCACAGCTTTTGATAATGAACTATATATGAAATTGTGAGTGAAACAAACCCTTTCTTTCCCAAATTGCTTTGGTCATGGTTTTCTTTTTTTTTTTTATTAAATCTTTTTCATTTATTTTACATATCAACCACAATTTTCCGTCTCTCCTCTCTTCCCATTCCCTCTCCCCACCTCCTGTCTGTTGCCCCCATCCACTCCTCCTCCCTTCAGGAGGAGGCCTCCCATGGGAGTCAAGAAAGCATGTTATATCATGTTGAGGCAGGACCAAAGTCCTCTCCCTGCATCAAGGCCAGGAGAGGCATCCCTGCATGGGGAGTAAGTTCCAAAAAGCCAGCTCATGTGCCAGGGACAGGTCCTGATCTCACTGCTAGGGGCCCCACAAACAGACCAAGCTACACAACTGTCATCCACATGCAGAGGGCCTANGTTGGTCCCATGCAGGCTCCCTAGCTGTTGGTCTAGAGTCCATGAGCTCCCACAAGCTCAGGTCAGCTGTCTCTGTGGGTTTCCCTGTCAGGTTATGGTTTTTCATCACAGCAATAGTAACCCTAACTAAGACACTCTAAGAATTTTCTTTCATGTGATAGATGACTATTAAATTTTATCAGATGCTTTTCCTACATTTATTTAGATGATTAAATGATTTTCCTTTATTGTTGTAAATTACATTGACTAATTTTTGATCATTGAATCAACCCTGTATTGGTAGAATAAATCCAGTTCATTCTTGTTTCATTATCTTTCTTGTTAGTTTCTGGATTTGGTTAGTAATGTTCTATATTTCCACTTTCTCTACATTGTGAGAGAGATTGACCTATAAGGTTTTGGTTTTGTTATTGATGTTGGCATATAGACTAGTTGTCCTCATTATATGAACTGAGGNATGGGTCTTCTTTTTTGGTCTCTGGGTGAGTTTGCATAAGATCAGTAATTCATTTCCTTCTTAATCCTTTGGAAGACACATCAGCAAAAGATCTGGGCACTGAGTTTTATTTGTGTCAGAGTTAAGTGACAGTTTAAATTTCTTTAATANNTGTGTGATGATTTAGCTTTTCTGCTTCAGGCTGTGTTAGTTTTGGTAAATTATGCCTTCTAGAAATTTTCTCATTCCATTTCTATTTTTTAATGTATTGCTATAAAATTTCCCACAGTGCCCTTTTCTTCCTGAATACTTCTGTATTCTCTTTTGTTGCTCATTTTGCCAGGAATTTATCCATTCTATTAGCTTCTTTTCTCAAAGGAAAAAAATTGTTTTAAAAATTCATGTTTTTAATATTTCATGTAAAACAAGCTAAAGCTGATATGCACATTGTGGTAGTTTANATGTAATTGNCCCCCCATAAGCTCATAAGAAGTGGCACTATTAGGAGGTGTGGCTTTGTTGGACTGGGTGTGGCCTTGTTGGAGAAAATGTGTCACTGTGGAGGTGGGTTTTGAGGTCTCCTATGTTCAAGCCATGCCCAGTGTCACAGTTCACTTCCTGTTGCCTACAGATCAAGATGTAGAATTCTCAGCTCCTTCTCCAGCACCATGTCTGCCNGCACATCACCATGTCCCACCATGATGATAATGGTCTGAACCTCTGAACTGTAAGCCACCCTGTTAAATGTTTTCTTTTATAAAAGTTGCTGTGGTCATAGTGTCTGTTCACAACAGTAAAAACCCTAACTAAGACACACATCAAATTAAATTACTTTGGAACATTAGGGGAAGAAATCAGAAGAGAGGCTGTTCCGTCCAGCTGGTTCTGTCTCTTGCTCCAGTCACTATTGGGGTCACTGCATTNTCTTTCCCTCCATAGTGCTGGTCTGGACCCAAGATGGGCTTGAGGCCTGTAGAAGCATTTCTGATGTCAGGCCCACTAAATCCTCAGAGAATTGTATGCACTGCTTGCTTGATTATTAACCCTACCCTGCACCCATCACAGAGCCTCTGGGTCCCCTTCCCTACAGCAAGGATAGGCTGAAGGCCTGGAGATCCTGTCCATCTAACTTACTGTGATGCCTATTATTGGTTGTTGACTTGCCTGGATCTGGAATTAACTAAGAGGCAAGCCTCTGGGCACATCTGTGAGAGAATTTCTTGATTAGGTTAATTTAAATGGAAGACTCATTCTGAATGTGAGTGGCACCTTCCTATGGTGGCCCAGATACAAGGAGATCCAAGGTTTGCTTTTTGTTGTTGTGTCTCCCTGGAGAGTTCATCTGTTCTATTGTTGAGGATGCTGCTGTCCTTTGTTTTCTTCAGAATNTGGCTTCTTNGAGCTTCCAACATGTACTAAAGACCAGTGACTTCCCAGGAATCTTCCAGGCTTTCACTGCCAGGTTGGGACTGCTGAGGTGCCCAGCCTTGTGGGCAAAATGTCTACCAGTTCTCAGCCTCTCCAGTGTGAAAATGGTCATTGTTGGGCTCTCCATACACAATCATGTAGGCCAATATAATATATATGCATATTCATTACAAAATATATATTACACATATCTATATATATATACAATACATATATATACAATACATGTGTGTGTGTGTTCCTCTAGAGAACTCTGACTAATCTATCCCTTTACCTTTATGCCCACCACAGCAGATATGACAGCAACACAGGAAATTACATTTATTCTAAACATCCCACACATCAAACCTAAGTCCAATAGGGGTACCCACACTGGACCAACTGGGCCTACTAGCCTCACCCCTGGGAACGTGTGGACCTGACTGACTGTGCNTGCTGACCTCACCCCTAGGAAAGAACTGATGCTTCCGTGGAATGGACTCCAGCAGCAGGCTCCTCTACTTAGTTGTCCTATGCCCATATCTCCTCCACCTCTCTGGGGTCAACCAACGGCACCCTGGCCTCTTTCCTGTCCTTTCCTGTAACATATAGTCTTACTCTCAGTGATGTCAGTTCCTTCCTCCGAAGATCAGCTTTGATATATTCCTTTTCCTCTTCCCTGGGCTGGGTGCATCTCCNTTCCTTCGGAAATTAACTGCAGAGGGAGGCNCGTGCCAGGCACAGAGTGAGGAGGCAAAGGCACTGTGGAGAGTGTTACTCAGCTGCCTTGTGCTTGAGCTGGGACCTCTACACCCTTGCAGGGAAGGCCCCAACTGTGACTCTTGCCAGAAATGACCTCTGCTCTGGCCTCCCTTCTCTTCTCCCAGGGATCCTGGGCACTTTTTCACATGCCTTTGCAGGGATTGCTACCTCNCCAGAGACACCTCCTCTTCTGAATCTTGTCTTCTAGATTTGTCCCAGCTCCTCACTCTTTCTGTCCTTACAGGCTGCCCACTGCACTCAGCTAGCAGTCTTGCCTGTGGAGAAATTGTATCTACAAANTCACCAAAGTCACCACCACCAGTTTGGACTGCAGACACTCACCATCTGCACAGGCCTGTCCCCTTCAAACTTCCCTGACTTTGCAGGCCCTCACAGTGGGCAGCTAGAGGCTTTGATGCTTCAATCCCTTCAAAACAACTTTTCTATGTATTTTCAGCATGTCTGCTTCCTATTTCATGAATATCTGGTCTAATCTCTATAATTCCTCCTTCTCGGTTTATTTTGGTTTTATTTCTCTTAGGCTTTATTTCTGTTGCAGTGATAAAACACCCCAACAGAGCAACTTTGTGTGTAAAGGGCTTATGTTGCTTACAGTTCTAGAGGGATAGAGTCCAGCATGGTGGGGAAGGCATTGTGGCAGGAGCATGAGGTGGCCCATCTCATCACATTAGCAACCTGGAAGCCAAGAGTGAACAGGAAGTAGGGTCGGGCTATAAAACTTCAAAATGATCTGCTTTTTCTAGTAAGGCTCCATCTCTTGAAGGTTTTACACTTTTCCCAGACAGCTGAACCAAGGTTCCAAACACATGAGCCCGTGGGAGCCCATGGGTNGGGGTGNCATTTCACGTTTATTTTAACGCTTCACAAATTTGCGTGTTATGCTTTGCTCCGGGGCCATGTTAATCTTCTCTGTATCGTTCTAATTTTAGTATATGTGCTGCTGAAGTGAGCACATTTTTTAAAAGATTAATTTATTTTATTTTATGTGTATGAGTGTTTTGCCTATATGCATATATATGTGTACCACATGCATACCTGGTGCCATGGATTCCCTGGAACTGGAGTTACAGACAGTTGTGAGCTGCCATGTGGGTGCTGGGAATTGAACTTGGGTCCTCTAGAGGAGCAGCCAGCTCCTAACCACTGAGCCATTTCTCCAGCCCCCATTTCACATTGATTACCAACACAGATCATATGGAGGGCTCTGCAAACACCAGGACCAACAGAGTAATGCTCCATGAGAGACAAGAAGGAAATCATGACTTAGTTAGCTGGTGTTGGGTCAAACTTCTAGGGTCTGACCCTGGGCAGTTTATTTTACTCATATTTAAGAAAGGCACATCTTTGGGGGGAAAAGTTTCCTCATGACAGATAATTAATTCAATCCCATTAACAGCAAAGCTCACGACATACTTACATTGAAACTCTTTACAAAGTACATACGGCCTCTTCTGTGGAATTGGGCTCTGTTGACTCAGAAACAATGCTCAAGGTAAGGGTTGAGAAAATGACTGAGGTAAACATAATAGCCTGTGAAAGTTAGAGTTGGCCTGGCCCTCCAGATAGCACAGAAGTGACCCAGGCTTCTTGTAAAGTATGAGTGACAGCTCCCATAAGGATGGGTTTTATTGACTGAGAAACAATGCTCCAGATAACGGTCTAGGGAGGAAGAGTCTGGGATGAACAAACACAATACTCTGGGGGATTCAAGTGTGGTCTGGTCCCACAGATAGCACAGATAACTGGGCTATTAACTACATCCATTCTCAGCTTTCCGGGTGTAAAACAGGTATATGTCTCCTTTCTTTGAAGATACAACCTCGTGTATTTAACATTCCTGGTTTCCCCAGTGCTTATCTGGGAGCACAAGGACCTCATGCCCTCTACAATTTCAACTCTTTATCTTCAATTTTCTAGATGGACATTTAGGTCATGTTTTTCAGCCTCATTTTTCCCATTTCTAATATGTACATTTAAGCCTTTAAAATTATTTGCTTACTTAATTTTATGCATATGTATGTGTGCCTGAGTGTTATGTGTGTGTATATATATAGTGTGCAAGACCCTGCAGAAGTCAGAAGAGGTATCAGATTCCCTGGAATTGGAATTACAGATGTTTGTGACCTGGCATGTGGGTGCTGGGACTTGAACCTAGGCCCTCTGCAANAGCATTAAGTGTTCTTAACCACCAAGCCATCTCTCTGGCCCCACACAGTCAAATCTTTAAACGCCTCTCTCTCGTGGCTTTGGCTGTATCCCACACATTTGATGCCCTCCTTTCAGTGTTAGCTACTCAAAACAAAAAACCTAAAATGTATTATCTCTTTCTCAACTGTGGACTGTTTAGAAGTGTATGAAGCATCTACNATTTTCTTTCCTAAATCTGTCTTAGCTAGAGATTGCATTCTGTATTGATTTCAGTCCTCCGATTTAAAGCAAATGAATGACTCTCTTTCTGGTCTAGTTAGTTTTTGTGACTGTTTCAATTGCAGTTAAAAATAGCNTGGATTGTTANTTTGGGGGTCAATGTTCTCCATGTGTCACTGTGCCGACTGTCTAAAAATCACAATGTACAAGACATTTATATAATTATTGGTTTTTTTCCTTTTGTCCCCAAGAAAAACTCCNATGATGGTTTTTATTATTTTATAGTGTCTAACTATGGAAGATGTTAAATTCACTATGATTATATTTTATATAATAACTTCTAATTTTCTCAATTTCTGACTTATAATGTTTCAAATGTGTTTGAAGTGCACTCAAACTTAGAATTATTATATCTTCTTGATGGATGAGTTCTTTTATTGTTATTAAATTTTCCTCTTTGTTCTGAGTAGTGCTTTCTCAACTAGACTATGTTTATCAGGTAAATGCATAAAATGTGTACTTTCATTAGGTTAGTAATTTTGTTTTTTATTTATATATTTTAAAGAACTTTAANATATANTAATTGTACAAATAATATGCTTCATTTTATTTTCAAATACGTATGCGATATACCTGATCGTATGGCCCCTCAACCCGATGCTGTAACGTATTACCCCTGTTCTCTCACTGGTAACCCCAGTGTACCTGTTCTGCTTTCATGAATTTTTCTTTTAAATATAGATTCTGCATATGAGAAAAAACAAAATTAGTCTTTCTGAGTNTGACTTANTTTACCTAACATGATCTCAAATTCCATCAAGTTCCCTGCAAAAGCCATCTCATTCTTTTTCTGAATCACTACATAGTACATATCTACCACGTTTTCTTTATCCATTCATCTGTTAATGGACATACAGGCTGATTCCATAACATGGCTATTGTGAATAGTGCCACAATAAACCTGAGTGTGCTGGTATCTTGGTGAAATGCTCACTTTGATTCTTTCATATGTACAGGCAAAGGTGATACAACTATTATGGTAGTTCTCTTTTTAGTTTTTGAGGAACCTCTATACCTGGTTTTTATTATTTTTACAGTAGCTATACTAACTCATATATTGACATCTTCATCAGCACATATCGGCTTTGTTTTCCTGATGATATGTCATTATGGCCAGAGTGAGAAGAAATCTCAAATTGTCGTGATCTGCATTTACCTGTTAGCTAAAGATATTGCATATGTTTTTATTTGCCATTTGCTATTCTTTTGAGAAATACTAGGTTCATTTGCCCATTTATGGAGTGAATTACCTTTCNGTGCTTATTTTTCAGGGGGTCTTTTTTATATTCTGGATAATACTCCTCTGTTGGTTAAATAGTTGGAAGAGATTTCACCCATCCTATAGGCTATATTTTCACTCTTGTAATTATTTCCTTTGCCATCCAGCAGCTATTTAATTTGGTGTAGTCCCATTTGCTAATTTTTGTTGCTATTTCTTGAGCTACTACATTTGCTCAGAAAGCCATTGCCTACCTATCCCTATTCTTGAAGTGTTTTCTTCTAGTGGTTTCAAAGTTTTAGGCTTTACATTAAGGTCTCTGATCTATTTTTAACTTATTTTTGTTTAGGGTGAGGAATAGGATTGCATTTCACTTTTTGATATGTGGTGCCTAGCTTTTCTGTGAACATTTGTTTAAGATACTTGTCTTTATTCCAATGCAATTTTTTGTCACACTTGATTATCAAATGTCTGTAGTTGAGTGGGTTTATTTCTAAGCCCTCTGTTCTTTCCATTGGTTTGTTGTGTCTTCTTGTGCCAGCACTGCATGTGCTTATTTGTTTGATTTTTAAATTATTCTGGCTGTGGCTCTGTAGTATTATTTGAAATCGATNTTTTGATACCTTCAGCTTCACTGTTTTGTTCAGGATTACTTTAGCTGTTCAGCATCTTTTGTGTTTCCACAAACTTTGGACTGTGTTTTATGACTTTGAAGAAGGTTATAGGTTTTCATTGAGCATATAGATCACTTTAGGCAACATAGTCATTTTCATAAGATTGATTCTGCTGTTCTATGAACATGGGAAGTTTTCCCATCTTTTAATGTACTCTCTGAAACCTTTAATGTTTTAAAATTTTCATTGTAGAGCTTCTACATCCTTGGGGGTTTTTATTTGTTTTAAGGCTTTATAGAGGAGATTGTTTTCAGACTTTCTTTATTGTATNTTCATTTGTGGTAGATAGAAAAGCACTAATTAAAACTGTATAATATTTTGCCACCCAGTGCCTTGCCAAGGGTCATGTCTGGGTCCANGGCCCTATCACAGCTGGGATCTGTGTTGGTGTCTGAGACCCATNTTATCACCAAGGGCCACACAGATGCCTGGGGTATGGCCCACCACCTAAGGCCATGTTGATATCCAAAGGGCCATGTTACCACTGGGGCCATACTGATCTGAGTAGCCTGTGCTGCTACCTAGGGCCATGGTGTTGTCCAGGCCCAGGCTACTGCTGAGGGCCATGTCTGCGTCCATGGTCTTACTGCAGCTGGGGTCTGTGTTGATGGCTGCAGCAGTGGGAGAGCTGGCCCCACTCCTCACCATGANCATGAGAGAGCTGGCCCCTATGGTGTGGTCATGGGAAAGCTGGTTCCATCCCTGGCTTGCTGCCAAGGTGGCTCAGGTGTGGGAGAGCTGGCTTTGCCCCTCTCCTGAGGGGGAAGAGGTCAGTCTAGGTATTAACTGCTACCTATTGCAAAAAGAAGCTTCTCTGATGAGGGCTCAGAGATATACTAATCTATGGGGATAAAGATAAGTACTTAGAAGACAGTTTGATATTATGTCATTTTAGCAAGATAATAGTGGTAACTTCTCCCCTAGGGCTATTGAGACCCTCAGACATGGGTTCCTGATTTTATACTACCAAGCATGAGTTCCTTCTTGNGTAGTGGGCCTTAAATCAAAATTCTAAAAAGTAATTGACTGCTCCTAAAATATTCACACACTATTACACAAATGAAACTATTAATTATAGTATATTGATTTTTTATTTTGCTATTTTGCCAAACCTGTTGCTCAAATTTAAATGTTTTCCAATGGAGACTTTATGATCTTTCAAATACAGGATCATGTTTTTGTTTTTTGTTTTCAAATAGGGATAATTTGACTTCTTCCTTTCTAATTTGTATGTGTTTTATTTCTTTTTCTTGCCTTATTACTCTAAGACTTCAAGTATTACGCTGAATAAGAATGGAGAAAATTAATAGCCATGTTTTGTTCCTAGTTTTGAAGAAGTCCTCTTACTTTTTCCCCACTTCAGTTTGTTAGCTATAGGACTGTTGTATATTGTCTTTATTATGTTGCAATATATAATAGAAATAATAGATATATTATTATTTCTAGTTGTTTCAGGGCTTTTATCATAAAGAGATATTGAACTTTATCAAGAGTATTTTCTGGGAGCTGGAGAGATGACTCAGTGGTTAAGAGCACTGGCTTCTCTTCTGGAGGTCCTGAGTTCAATTCCCAGCAACCACATGGTGGCTCACAGCCATTTATGAGATCTGATGCCCTCTTCTAGCATGTAGGCATACATGCAGGCAGAACATTGTATACATAATAAATAAATAAATCTTTTAAAAAATGTCTTTAAAAAAGTATTTTCTGCTTTCATTGAGATGATCATGTGATTTCTGTTCTTGAGTTTATTTATGTGCTTCATTGTGTTTATTGGTTTGCATATATTGAAACTTCGTGCATTCTTGGAATGAAATCAACTGATCATGATGTATTTTATTAATTTTTTTTACATCTACTTTCATTAAGGGAATTTCTGTATAGTTTCCTTTTTGTTGTTGTTTTGTCCTTATCCAGCTTGGAATCAGGGTAATACTGACTTGATAGACTGAGTTTGGAATCCTCTCTCCCCTATGTGTCTTATTGAATATTTTCTTTATAATATATAAGAATTTTTCTTTTGTTTTCTATTCATTAAGATTTGTTTTAATGCTTAAAATATAACCCATTTTGGAAAATGTTCTATGCTTGCTGAGAAGACTGTATTNTACAGCTGTTGGATAAAACATTTTGTAGATATCTATTAAGTCCATTTAGTCTATGGTGTAGTTTTATTCTGAACTTTCTTCTTTGACATAATACACATATATAATGTATTTTGATCATATATATCATTACCTTCTCTTATCCAACCCCTGCTCCTGCTGAACCCTTTTCTTCTTCATAATAAGTTCTCCCCCTACTTTCATGTCTTTGTATATGTGTGGCCCACTGAGTTTAACTATGGTTGATTTCATGAGAATGAGTTGGAGGTTATTTGCTGAAGTACGAGCAATTAACCAGTTGCTACACCTCTGAAGAAAATGTTTCCTACTCCCCTATTAGCCACGAACTGCTAATAGCTCCTGGGAGAATGTCCAAGTCCCTCCCCATCCATAATGGAATGTTGATGGGCTCAACACTGTGTGGGTAACCACAGCTTCTATGNGTTCATGAGTGCAATAGCCATGCCATGTCCAGGGGACAGCATTTTATAACACTCATCCCCACCCTCCAGCTCTTACACTCTTTCTCTTCGCTCATCCATGACAGTCTCTGGCTCTTGGAGGATGTGATATAGATGCTCCATTTAGAGATGAGCACTCAACAGTTACTCTCAGCACTTTTTTTTTGTTGATATGCGTGTGTATATGTGTGAGTGGGGTATATGCCTCTCTCTCTCTCTTCCCCCCTCTGTGTGGGAGGTATATATACATGCAGAGGCCAGATAAGGATACTGAAAAATCTATTACTCCTAACCACCTTATTCCTTTATCACTGGTATCACTGAACTGTGGTGATTATATTGTGTCCCCCAAAATATTGTGTACCCCAATAAAACTTATTTGGGGTCAGAGAACAGAACAGCCACTAGATTAAACATAGAGGTTAGGCAGTGATAGCACATGCCTTTAATCCTAGCATTCCCGAGGCAGAGATCCATCCAGATCTCTGAGTTCAAGGCCACACTGGAAACAGCCAGGCATGGTGGCACACACCTTTAATTCCAGCCCTGAGATCTCATGTCTTTGCTTGAGAAAGACACATGCCTTTAATCCCAGAAAGTAGTGGCAGGAAGCGGAAAGGTATATAAGGTGTGGAAACCAGAAGCTAGAAGGCCTCTTAAGCTTTTAGGCTTTGAGCAGCAGTTCAGCTGAGATTCATTTGGATGAGGACTCAGAAGCCTGCAGTCTGAGGAAACAAGATCAGCTGAGGAGTTGGCAAGGTGAGGTTGGCTATGGCTTGTTCTCTTTCTCTGACCTTTCAGAATTTACCTCAATACCTGGCCTGGTGTTTTTCAATTAATAAGATCGTTTAAGATTCACTTTACACTGAACCTAGATAAGTGGCTAGCAAGTCAAGAAATCCTCCTGTTTCTACATACTCTCTGACTGTGCTGGACTTATAGGTATTGGCTTTTTATGTGAATTCTGAGGATTTGAACTCAGGTCCTTATGCTTTTGCTGCATCATACTCTTACTGATTTATCTCCTCAGTCTTGATCTCAGCATTTTGACCAGTTATGAGTCTCTGTATTCACTATCACTCACAGTAAAAACTGACCTGACCAAAACTCACAGCAGCATTAATATGTGGATATGAATATTTAGGAGGCAGTTTGATATAATATCTGTTTAGCAAAATAACAGTACTAGAACCTATGGCCTCCCCAGGCATTGGCTTTTGGCCAAGTTATAATACCCAATATGACTTTCCTCTTGTGGATCAAGTCTCCAATCCAATCAGAAATCAGTTGTTTATTCCCATAACAATCAAGCCACTATTGTACGAGTGGTCACATCTTACCTTACAAATCAGTATTGGAGCACACAGTGTCGACATCTTAGTAAGACCACTGATGATATTTCTCCCCCTATGAAAGATGGTCTCCAAGACAAAGTTTCTAGCTCAGTTCTAGCTTGGCTTCTCTATGTCCCACAACCAAATGATGTGGTATCAGTAGCATCTTATAATTTAGTTCTGGTAGGAGCTAAGTGACTTGAAAGTTTCCTTCTTTGAAAGGTTAGCTATTTTTTTTTTGTAAAGTTTGTAATTTGGTACTTGTTTCTTGTAGACAATGGAATTTTGGTGTTCTTTCTCTGTCCTTTACTCTTGGCATTTTAATTATCATACAATGTAGAGAAGCTATTTTCTGGGTTTAAAACTAATCTAATTGGGTTTAAAATTCTTTCTGTAATTGCACATTTATTTCTTTCCCTGGAATTGAGAGCATGTCTGCTTATACCAGATTGGGACAGTTTTCTATGCACTTATTCTGTATCTTGGATCCCTCTTCTAAATCACAGTTTCATAAGTCTGGTTTTGTAATCATGCTCCAGAGGTCTCGATTGCTTTTGTTTTCTTTATTGCTAACTGAATGTGGTAATTCTTCAACTTTGCCTTCTTTTGAGTGGTTCAGTCAACTTGGGATACTTCCTCTTGCATCATTTGCACTCATCATATCCTTACATTNCATCCTTCCATTGTATTATTGCATCATCCCGTTNCATCATTCCATTACATCATTTGCATCCATTGCATCATTCCATTGCATTGTTTATTTGACTTGCTCAGCTTTTCATTTCCAAGTTTTCTGGATTTTCAAATCTCTGTATCTTGAATTTCTTGTACAAGTTGTGGAATTTCTTATTCAAGTTTTGAGTTGATTTATTTACTTCAGTCATCTGTATACTTGAAGTCTCTTTGAGATCACTGCTCACTTTAAAAACCAAATTTCTGAGTTCTTCATCTCACATTTCAACCATTTAAAAAATTTTAAATTCAGTTGAAAAGAGTTATAAACTTTTGTGGTAACCATGTCGCCTAATTTTTCATGTTTCTAACATGTCTACATTGCAAATGAGCCTGTGTAGGGATGAATATCTTCTCCAGAATTGTATGAAGATCTTCTTAGTAATCAGCCTTCTCTTGAGGACACAGTCACCATAACTACTCAGTCATGATAACAAACTGCCACCAGAGCAACAACATTGAGATAAACCAGAAACAGAAATACAACAAAACTTAACAAAAAGCAACTAGCACACAGTTAATAACTGGAAAAAAGGTGCCAAAATGTAGAATAATAATACTCTTAATGAAGGTAAAANTAATAAGAAAAGTAAAGAAAGAATGTGAGCAAGGGAAAGAGAAAGNTGAAGCATAGAGAAATAAAAGATAAAAAGAAGGAAAGAGAAGAATGAGAAGAATGTGAGAGGAAAAGANCAAGGGAAAATCTAATTATAAAATAAAGGGAAGATGAGTCCAAACTATACACAGATAAGAGAAATAAAACACATGAAAGATTTCAAAATCTAAAATAAAGGACTATTGAGAAATGCAGAAAAGTAACAGACAAATAAGAAGGAAAGGAGGAGGAAGAGAAGGGAGAGGAGGAGGAGAGAAGGGGGAGGAGAAGGAAGAAGAAGGTGATGCTGCTGCTGCTGCTGCTGCTGCTGCTGCTGCTGCTGATGCTGATGCTGATGCTGATGCTGATGCTATTGATGATGATGGTGATGACTGAGGAAGCTCCTCTTTGTATCCTCTGATACTGGATATTGGAATCCACCAGATCTAGAAGGATTACTGGGAAATAGATAGTATCTATTGCATATTTCCTAACAAAACCCCCAAAAGTCAGGAGAGTGTGGAACAGTGCTGAAATACAATGATTGCCAATCCAATTACTACATGCAGTAAATCTATGTGTGATAAATAAAAAAGAAAAGAATTTTCATGACAAAACCAAATCAAGGAAATTTATGACACTAGGCAAGCACTATAGAAAGTACTTAAACAGATCNTTCAGACTGAAGAGAAATATAAACATATCAAGGAGTAAACCATGCTCCTGAGTAGTTAAGGAACACTACAAAACCAACAAAATGACAGCAATTAGCACATATTGTTCAATAATGATTTTGAACATTATCAGACTAAATTCTCCAATCAAAAGATAAAGACTAGCAGATTATATTTTTTAAAAAGACAAATAAACAACAAAAGTCTCCATTTTTGGTTGCTTCCAAGAAATACACCAGACATTTAAGACAAATAAAACCTTAGGGTGAAAAAAATGGGAAAAAGTACTATAAGCAAAGGGAACTAGAAAGCAAGTGGGGAAAACTGTTCTAATAGCTGACAAAATGGACTTCAAAACAAAATCATTCAGAAGAGATAACACAGATTAATTCAAACACAACAGTAGTGAGTGACTTCAACAGCCCACTTTAACCAATAAGCAGGCCATCCCAACAAAAAAAATTAACAGATAAAAATTTGACTTAAATGGCATCATAGACCACATGTGTCTAAAAGATATCTACAGAACACTCCATCCAAACACTACAGAATATAAGTTTTCCTCAGTGGCTCATTGAGCTTTCTCTAAAATATATCACACAACAAGTCTTCAAAAAGATGGAACAATTGAAATAATTTCTTGTATTCAATCCCACCACCGGGAATAAAGCTAGAGAAACTGTATGACATACACAAACTCATGAAGATTGAACAATACGTTTTGAATGATGAATGGGCTACTGAAAAAATCAAGAAGATTTAAAAATTCCCAGAATTGAATAAAAATGAAACACAATGCATCAAAAAACTACAGAATATAATGAAAGCATTACTAGAGGAGACATTCATAGCTGTGAGNACCTANACCAAAATATCAAAGAGATTTCAAAATANATAACTTAAAATATACTTAGACTCTTGGAAAAGCAAGAACAGGCCAAACCTCAAATCAATAAAAGGGAAGAAATCAATGAAATGGAGATGAAAAAAATACAAAGAATAAGTAAAGCTAAGAACTGGTTCTTTGAAAAGAAAAACAACACTGACAAACCTTTAGCTAAACCAGATAAAAAGACCCAAATTAATAAGATGATAAGATGAAAATAAAGACNTTACAACACATGCCAATGGGATTCAGAAAATCACTGGAGCACATCATTTTTGTAAATATTTAATTTATACAGCTGTTATTTTTGCCTGCACATATGTATGTGCACCATATATATGTCTGGTGCCTGTGGGGGCCAGAAGAGGGCATCAGATCCCCTGAAATTGGAGTCACATATGGTTGTGAGCTGCCATGTGGGTGCTGGGAACTCACCCAGACCCTCTTCNGGCATTGCAAGTTCTCTTAACTATTGAGCCATCTCTCCAGCCCCAACATCAGGAAATTATCTTAAAAAGTTACACTCCACTAAATTGGTAAGTCTAAAAGAAATGAATGACTTTCTAGAATTTACAATCTACCAAAATTAAACNAAAATGGACAACTTAGTAGATATAAAACAAGCAGTGATATTGAAGCATTAATAAAAAATGTCTTAGACAAGAAAGTCCAAGTCCTAACAGATTCACTAATGAATTCCACCAGACCTTGAAAGAACGAACATCAGCATTTCCCAAACTATGTAATAAGATAGAAAGGAAAGGACATTGAAAAACTCCTTCTATGAAGCTAATATCACCCTGATACTCATGCTAGATAAAGACACACATAAAAATAAAATTATAAGCAAATCTTCCTGATGAACATAAATACAAAAATTCTTAGCAGCATACTTGCAAACAGAAGTAAAAAAATGCATCAAAGAAATTATTCACCATGATCAAGTCAGCCTCATTCTACAAACACAGGGATGTTANAAATATGCTAACTAATAAATGCAATTAATGCTTTGCATAAATAGACTCAAGGAGAGAAAGAAAAATCACATCATTGTCTTCTTAGATATACAAAAGGCTTTCAACAAAATACAACATTCCTTAATGATAAAAGCCCAAAGAAGAGAGAAACTCTGGAGAGAATATAGTGCAGCATAAATATTATGTATGACAACTTACAACCAATGTTGTATTAACTGGGGAAATATGAAAGCATTTCCACTAAAATCAGACCAAGGCAAAGGTGTCCACTCTCCCCACTCTTAGAGCCACTGGACAGGAAGGGAAATAAAAGAGATACAAATAAGAAACAAAAGTCAAAGTGTCTTTATTTGCAGATGATAGGATTCCTCACCCCAAAGACCCTAAAAACTCCACTAGAAAACTCAGACCTGATAAAATCATATACTCTAACCACAGACATGCTGAGAAGGAAATTAGAAAAATAGTTGCATTCACAATTGCCTCAGAAAATATGTAGGAATAAACCTACCCAAGGAAGTGAAATGCTTCTACAGTAAAACCACNGAAGAACTGAAGAAGCCGCTACAAGATGGGAAGCTCCTGTGCCNATGAATTAACATCATGAAAGTGGTTCTACTACTAAATGCAATATACACGTTCAACATCAACTCCCATCATGTGACCCAACTGTTNAACTTCTACCATGTGACCCAGATGTCCAAGTCCCATCATGTGACCCTGTTGTACAACTCCTGGACATTTACTCAGAAGACTCTAAGTCAACACATCACAACGATAATTGTATAGCAATGTTTCTTGGAGCACTGTTCACTATATGTAGGCTATGGAACCAACCTAGGTATCAGTCAGCAGAGGGATGAATAAAGAACAGAATATTTTTTCTGTCATAAACAAGAACGAAGATATGTTATTTGTAGAAAAATGGATAAATTAGAGATAATCATATCAAGCAAATTAAGTCAGTCTCAGAAAAACAAATATCACCTTTGCTTTAATATATGGGTTCCAGACTTTATGGATATGTAAATCCAAATTTGCACAGATGACATGAAAGTAGAATTTAAACTGTTTAGGAAAATTAAGGGGACCAATAGAAGGAGTAGGAGAGGGAGGGTAATGGGACATGTGGAGAATATACTCTATTATATTCTTGAATGAAAATGGCCATATGTAACCAGGTATAACAAAAGAAAAAGAAAGAAAGAAAAAATAAGATAGCCAGAAAATTTCAAGTTTAGCTAGTAAGCAGGAGTATTGATCTAGAGGTATATTTCTAGTATTTATTGGATTCTAGTTCAGTAGCATTAGAAATAAATCANTCTGTTAACTTCTTCTAACTTTTATTGGTCTTTGGGAAATTCATGTGCTTCCTATACATTTAACATATTTCAAATATGCAGCAGAATGCGTATGAATATGTGATCANTACTTCTGAGGAGGCTGGTGGAGAATTCGTCCTGTTGTCTGTCCCAGCACTGTAGAACTTACACAGTCCTTGGTGCATGTTCCCTTTCATCTTCAAATCCAGCAATGGTTGGGTGAGTTTCTTGCAGCCATCTTCTGGTTCTGACACACTGTCTCCCTCTTCATTTTTGTAGGTGTGTTGGGCCTAGACCAGGATCACCTCCCTGCTTGCAAAGCAGCTGATTAATTCAATGTGCATCCTTAATTCCCCTTTGTCCCAGAAAATGGCTCATACTCAGGTTCTTGGCCTTAGGACCTGTAATCTTGGAGGGTGTTGTGAGAGGGTGCCCAATAAGTAAAAAAAGGAAGGAAAAAGTAGAAACCTTACACAATGGGAACAGAGGTATAAAAGGACTTGTAGACCTGTGTCCTCTGGATGAGCCTGCAGCACAGCCTGCTTCTCCATGGGAAAATCATGACTTTACTGGACCAGTCTCCATTTCCTGTATCACTTGCCCATTGTTCTCCACATATGCTAGATTCTCATGTCCTGATTTTGATGCCCCAAATCTCATTTATGTAAGAAAAGATATTCCTGTAAGTGACTCCTCCCAGATCATATTGGTGGATTCTCATTTTCATCAAACATNGAGCTCCCCATCACAATGCTCAATCCTTCGTTGTCCTGTGATCCACAAAGGCTCACCATCATGTCCAAGTGACCANNGCCATGCAANCNGACATCACTCTTTGCCTCCCCCAGATGTGGACAGGGGTTTTTCTGCCTGTTCACAGAAGAGTTTTGCTGGGTGTCAATGATCCTTGACAGTAAATGATAACTAAGCTCTGCTTAAATGTGAGTCTGGGCTGGGCCAAATGTGCATACGAACACTCCTTGACTGTGAGCTCTCAGACACAGCCTTTTCTTCTTTCATTTTTGCCTCTTCTGTTCTAGGGACTCCCACAGCGCCTGGCTCAGAATAGCTGTTCAACAGATAATAATACGGTAAATGCCCACTGACTCCTGTCGACATGCTTCAGATGTACACCTCCCCAGTTCCATTGCTTGGAATCAGGCTCAGAGACGTTAAATGACCTGCTCAGATAGCACCGAAGTCAACAGCAGAAGTGGGATGCAGAGCCAGCTCTGCCTCTAGACTCCAGACTCTCAGTTTCTGAGCTCATCTGTCTCCCATTCAGTGTAGTCTGTACATCAGAAAAGTTAAGTGTAGTATGTGCTTCAAAAAAATACCATCTGGGAAAATGTGAGAGTCAGGTTAAGTTGCTAAAGTCAATAAGAGCTGATGTAAAATCAGTTAGATTATTGACTTGTAGTCACGGCTTGAAGAAGACATTAGCAACTTTCCGTGTTTCCATGAGGGACATCATTGTTTGGATCTTGACTGTTTCCCAAAGCTCATATGTTGAAGACTTGGTCCCTAGCTGNTAGCACTATCAGGAGGAGGCAGAAAGTGGTGCCTAGTGGTCACTGGGAGTGTGCCCTTGAGGAGAATATTGGGACCTCAGCCTCTTGTCTCTCTTTGCTTCCTGTTGGCCACCCTGAGGTGAGCACCATTACTCTGCTATGTTTTGCCTCAATACAGACCCAAGGCAATGGAGCCAAGTGACTGCAGATGGAGTCCTCTGAAGCCGTGAGCTAAAATAAAATGCTCCTCCTCAGAGTTAATTTTTTCAGGTATTTTGTCANAGTGATGACACTGACTAACACAGAAGATAAAGTGCAGCTTAGCTTTATGGGGAGAACATATGCCAATCAAAGTTGCTGTGGCGGTTAAGTTTATGTGCCAAACTTTGGGTCATGAGACCTAGGTTGTTTATTATTATTATTATTATTATTATTATTATTATTAGTGTCTTTTACATCATGCATCTCGATCTCATTCATTCCCCCATCCCTTCATACCTGCCCTCTGCCCTTGTAAAATAAAATTTAAGAGAAAAAAACGAAAAATCAATTTCATCACAGAAGCTGTAGTGTGACTCAGTGAGTCACGAAGTAAACCCTTTTATCTATGTATTTTTACTTTCAAGTGTTCATTGCAGGGAGTCATTGGTCTTGTTTGGGGCCTCTGGTTTCTGCTACATTATCGATACTGGGCCCTCCTGGGACTCCTCTTGGATAATCTGTTGTTGCCCTGTGTCATGGAGATCCTGCAGCTTTGGGTCTGCAGAACCGTTCCCTTTACATACTCCAGCAGATTACAGATGGCATAGATGTTGGTGTGGGCCTACTCATAACCCAGGTTGCAGGGTTAAAGACCTAGTTGTTAATCAAATGNCAGTCTAGATGTTCTCTAGAGAGAAGACTCTCTCTCCATCTCCCTGCCCCACTCTGTGTGCACATATGTGTATGTGCACATTAGTGTGGTATGTGTGTGTGAGTGTGAATGAGTGTGGTATATATGTATATGGTGTATGTGTGTAGTATATGTGTGCATGTGTGCAGGTACATGTACCTATGCACATGCTGAAGATGGAGGAGGACATCCAGAGTCCTCCTCTGTCATTCTCTGCTCCCTTGAGACAGGCTCCCTCATTGAACCCAGAGCTAGACTNTAGGCTATTCCTACCCCAGCCTTACTGCACTAGAGTTACAGGCTTGTGTGACCATGCCTGACTGTTATGTGGGTTCTAGGGTTTGGATATGTTTCATCACGTTTGTTCAGCAAGTGCTCTTACCTCCTTAGCCATCTCTCCAGACATAAAGGCTCTTTAAGATCAGATTGACATTTAAATC